>JALKBU010001160.1:0-15610 GCA_023091735.1 Trichomonas tenax | reverse complement strand
CAATAATACACATAAAAATATCATATGCTGCATAGTAGCGCATACATTTATGCTGGAAATCGTATATTTTTGGACAATTTGAAATGCAATCAATGATTTGATAGATATATAGACTGTGCCACTTATAACACTGGATAGACAACTATCAATAAGTACATGAAAGTACTTTCAAATCGAAAAAATATTGATCAGATAAAAAGTTATGAAGGTCGCGGGACTACACCGCAGAAGGAAAAATTTTCCCCACTTTTAGAAATCGTCACTTTTTATCAAAATGATATTTGTTGACTGGATTCTTAGAATTATCTTTTTGGTCATTCTTTATGCGATCAAAGAATTCCTTAAGATCATTGAATCCGCTTTTGGCATTAAATATGTAGCAAGGAAACCAAGAAAACTGAAGAAACGTGCTAAGAAGCAAGAACAAGAAGAAAGACAAGAATTGATTGCTGAATTAGAGAAAGAAATGGATATGGATGCAATTGAACGAGTTAATACAGAAACAGAAGGCAAAATTGAGAAAATCGAAAACGAAATCCCAGTTCAAAAGCTAGCAGCAGAACAAAAACCACAAGAATACGTTCCAACACCATTCACCATCAATCAATGGGTCTCTGATACAGTAGATACAATTTTAGACGTTGCAAGATATAATAAGAATCCAACTGACTACGATGAGAGAATCCTCGAAGATTTCCACGAATTCGTGAAGAATGACAACTTCTTTAGGATTCCATTACCTTTATTATTGAGAATGTTCAAAACAACACAAGAAATTTTCACTGTCGAAGAATGCCAGAGAATTTTCGCTTTAACGCTCAAGAACCACAAATTCCAAGGTCTTCAAATCTTACAATTCGTTAAATGCACTGAAACAGACGGAAAGGCTGCTCATGCAACTCTCGCTGGCTTAGACACGCCAATCACAACAGCAATATACAAATATCCGTTCGAAAAACCACCTGTTGCCGAAGATACAACGTTATTAGAGAAAGAATTCGCGAAATTAACAAATGAAGTCGCTGAAACAAACAGAAAACTCAAAGAAAGTCAACAGAAAGTCTCGGATCTCGTATATAACCTCGAAATTCTCACAAAATATAAAGCAAATACGTTAAAGTGGCCGAGACTCAAAGAAAACTATACCCAACAGATTGCTCTACTTGAGGATGAAAACAATGAACTTCAAAAGAGCATTGATCTTTGGAAACCGTGCGCAATGCAGTGTATGACAGAACCAGAGCATTTCATCGATAATATTTTCAAAGCCATCGAAATTGAGCACATTCCAAGTATCGCGTATATCATTCAGAAGGATCCAAATGCAATTCGCTCTAAAATAGAAATTGATAACGAAACATGGTGGCCATTGATGTATGCTTGCAAGTACGGATGCCTCCAAATCGTCCAATTATTGATTACTTATGGTGCTGCTGTTAATAAGAAAGAATGGCATGGATCTGCACTTTCTTATGCTAAAGCAGGCAAATTCGACGATGTTGTTCAATACCTTATAGAAAAGGATGCTGAGCAATGAAATAGATACCAAAAATATGTTTTTTTTTTGATAAAAATTTAATTCCGCACCAGAATTATTATATTGATATGCATACAACCCCAACATTAAGCTGTATTATTTTATATATCAAAACACATCACAATGCAATAATAAGGCACTTTTTAAAAATCACAATTTCTCTCATGCGATGCCATATTAAAAATTCAGCTTATTGAATATTGCGTAAAAACGTGATTTGAAATCTTCTATCACATCGCCGAAATATGAGAAAATGAATTTTTTAAAGATATTTGCTTTGCTCTGTTTATGCATTGCCAAACGACCATCCATCAAACCTTCGTTTGCTATATCCAGGTTGGGGACCTAGAGGACACATGAAGTTGGTAGAATTAATAAGCCCTGGGCACCAATTCGCTGTCCACAAATCCATCTAGTTTCAATGAAGACAAACAGTGTTTGGCCAGAAATTCGTGATGATCTCATTAGGAGAGGTGTTGACAAGATTTTGAAGCGATCCGGTCTTTCCGAAGCCGAATCAAACAGCGATTGGACTGATCTTCGTGATGATCTCCTTAAAGCACTTGTTGGAAAGGTTTTAGACCATTACGGCTTTTCCGAAGAAGAGGCAAACAGCATCTGGCCACATATTCGCCCATATGTTATCAAGATTGCTCTCCCATATCTTCCTCTTTCTGAAGCTGAATCAAATGGCGTTTTTCCAGTTGCTGATATTTTCAGGGGCTACGGTTTATCTGAAGAAGAGATGAACAGCCTTTGGACGGACATCCGTGACACAATTTTTGGCGTTGCTCTTGACAAGATTTCTAAGGCCTAAGCAATTTCCATGATTTAATTTTTTTTTAAATGCCGGAATAAAAAACATTTTATATCAATGATTGAATTCTGATTGATATGTAATGCCTCACTTTGATTGATTATAATGTTATATTTAAAAAAAAAACAGTAAATTTTAAACAATATAAAAAAAATCATTAATATCCTTACACCTTCATAACACACATATCACAAATATCATCAATCGTTTGGTATGTGATAGCATCTGTAATTTCTTCGGCAATTGCCAAAAATTGAATTGAGCCAATAATACATTTGTCAACAGCCTGAATAGCAATCATTTCTATATCATCCTCTAGTGAAGGAACATTCTTGAGTGAGAAAGACTGCATGTGAGCGAGTTTTGCATTTTGTAATGCAACTTGTTCTGGTGATGGAGGCGGATGGATTATAGCCATGAAGTCGTCTTCTGACATAGATGATGATAACATGCTTCCTTTTCTAGACCTTATTGGACGAATTCCGAATTTTTCTTGTTCTCCAGGCAAATTCTGTGGAAGTTCGCTAACATTGTCGTCACTGCCGTTCTTCGCTGTTTCTCCGTCAAGAGTTAGCTTGGCGTCGAAAGGATTCTGTGATTCTTGGGTTGGAGCTGAAATGTCAGTAATGTCACGTTTCTTATCGTCATGAATCTTGAATGCCAAAGGGTTGTTGGAGGATGTTGTTTTTGTGGTCTTCTCCTGTGGGCTCTTCTGAGGAGTCGCTCCGAATGCGAATTGCATCAAGAGAGGGTTCGCTGATGTTGCTGGTTTGCTTTGGGCAACTTTCTTCGGCTGAGCTGGTGTTTGTTCGGTCTTCTTTTCTGTTTCAGAGACCCTCTCTTGGAACTGATCTGTGAGATTGAGTGCTGGCTTAGCTGGCTCGCTTTGCTTTGGTGGCTCTGCGGCACCTGCGCCGAATGCGAATTGCGTGAGAAGTGGATTTGCGGCATTTGACTTTTGTGCTGTTGAAGGCTTTGGTTTCTCGATCTCTTCAGCTTTCTCTTCTGTTTCTGCAATCTTCTCTTGGACTTGGTCTGTGAAATTGATATCGAGTTTGTTCTCCTCCTGTTTCGGTTCTTCTTGATGTTTTTGTTCTGGTTCTTCTGGTTTTTTCTCGGGATCTTCTGGCTTCTGTTCGACTTCCTTAGCCTTCTGCCCTGCTTCTTCGATCTTTTCTTGAACTTGATCTGTGATTGCGAGTTTTGGTTGTTCTTCATCATTCTTTTCTTCTGGCTTTGTTTCGACAGATTCTGATTGTTTTTCTTCAGCCGGTTTAACCTCTTCTGGCTTAGGTTCATCATCATCTGTCTTTTCTGACGTTGCAGCAATCTTTTCTTGAACTTGGTCTATTAAGTTGATTTCGAGCTTTGGTTCTTCTTGTTTCTGCTCTGTTTCTTCGGGCTTCTGTTCGTTCTCATCTCCATCAACTTTATCCTGAACGTCAGCGATCTTTTCTTGTACCTGATCAGTAAGATTGATGCCTTTAGTAGGCTCGATAATTTCCAATTTAGCTTTCTCGAAAATATCCGCGTCATCACCGACAGGAGCAGCAACAGCAGATTGAACAGCGCCACCAAGAGAAAGAATTGCCTTCTTTTCTCCTTTAAGTTCAGAAGAAATGGATGAATATGATTCATCAAATAATTTAGAGACCATTGCCTTTGTTTGTTCATTGAGTTCATTGCTATCAAGAATTTCATCATCTTGGTCAAGATCTTTCTCATTTGCACCATCATTAGACTGAATTTCAGAAATAATATCGCTAACAGTTTCATCAATCATCCTGTTGATGATTTTAGACGTCTCTTTACCGCACATGCTAATATCTTCCTCAGTTTCAACACCTTCATTTTGTTCATCATCAAATAATTCATCATCTTCAACTGGATCTGTCTGCGTTGAGATTTCTGGCTTTTCTGGTGGAAGCGGACCTAATTTAGACTTTGGTCTAATTGGAGATGATCGAGATTTAGATTCTGATCTTGGTTTGAGATCTGGTTGAATGATTTTTGGTGGTTCTTGGGGAACTGCTGTCCTTGTCAATTCTCTGTTCGCTAATTTAGCCTTTGCTTGATTTAAATTCTTGTCTGGCATCAACGGCTGAGCAGGTATCATCGCTGCCCTTGCACGCTTTCTCTCTGATATATATAGTTGCATTTCCTTTCTCTGTTTCATGATCATTTGCTCTCTTGATTCATTATAATCATTTTCAAAACTTTTTGAGTTTTCTTCGTTCTCTTGGCTCTCGCGTTCATCAATCTGATCACGGAAGTCTTTTGCATCTTGTTTACTCATTTTTCTCACGTTTTGATCGTATTCTTTCCTCATTTGCTGTAATTGAGGGGAATCCTGAAAGTACCTTTCGCGTATCTGTGTGTCCCAAAGTTGATCGAAGTTGTTTAGTAGTGATTCATGCCTTTGTTTCATTTGATTTATACCTTTTTCCGTTTCTTGATTGAATTTGCTTAGTTTTCTTGCTTCAACTGAGTTTTTGGAGAACACAACAGGCTTCATCGGTGCCAGTTTAGGATTTTCGATTCTTTTTCTTGCCTCGCGATCAATTTTTGAAGATAATTCTTGATATCTGCGTGCTTCGACGTAGTTTCTCTCTGTAATCAATGTTTCAATCTTTTTAGTCGCACTTTTTTGCAATTGAACGAGTTGTTCATTTGTTATTTGCTTAAAATCACATTCTTCGAGTAATTTGTCCCTAAGCTGGTCGATTTTCGCCTGCTCCTGAGCCAGTTTCTTCGAGGTGGGTCCCCTATGGTTATTTTTTCCCGTTTGTTTCGTGATGGAGGGAAACATAACGTGATTGTTGATGATAGAAAAGTGACAATCGTCATTTACATTTGACATGCCATATTGTCAAATTACATGACAAAATATTTTATAAAAATTGACATGTATTTTGTACTTTTATGACATGTAAATTGTCATCATTTTGAAATATTCGACAAAAGTGAGGTATTTTAGAAAAGCTACTTTTTGTAAACTTTTCAAAGTGTGTCACTTTTGTCAAGAAACTGTAAAGTTTTCTAAATTGATTTTAATTATTTCTAAATTGATAATCATGCATTTTTAAATATCAATTGTCACTTTTCGATCTAGCATATTTAAAAATAGTTTTTTATTGAAAGGAAAAAATGGCTTTTTTTAAAAATCAAATCATATCAAAAAAGTATTGCAAGAATTCAAGTCACTTTTTGGTAGGCAAAGCGAGCCAAAAAGTGACTTGAATTCTGCAAAAATTAGCATTCAAAACGCAGCTCTCAATTCGAGGGGTAGTCGAACTTTGAATACTCGACCCCGTCGCTGAACAAAACCATGAAACTTTCTTCTAGTACATCAATGGTTAAACGTGAATTTGAAGTCAACAAGTCGAAATTACTTACTTTTTCCTCATATCTGGACATATCTTTTTTATTTTAAAGTATTATCAAATATGTATAACGAAATAATAGTGTGCTCGAGCACTGTATACATTTCTCCTCGCATTACAAATCATTTTGCGTGCTAATTATCAAAAAAAAGCAGAATTCGATTTTTGCAAGGAAAACCGACTTTTCATCAACGACGATCTATTTTCAATTTATACATAGTGATATAATCCGTGTTGTGAGAGTAAAAGACTATTGAAATGGCTGAATATGTGTGCATATCTGGCTCAATTTATCAGAATTGACTGCATTATATGCCTGTGTTATATTGTAATTACCTTGAGTAACCTAGTGTTGCAACATATAAGTAGCTGCGTGCATTTTGAAAAAATGTGGATATTTGATAAACAGAAATTCGAAGTGTCATTAAGTGAATTATTATAACAATTACGAAGTTGTGGTGATCAGTAGAAAATATAATAGATTTAAAAATTTGACAATGTAAAAATGTAAAGTTATAATACCATATTTTTCCAACTCGAAGACCATCAAAAAATGAAAGGTGTGGAAATCCAATAATGAGAGATGATTCAGAGCTCCACATTTTGCAACCATATAGGCACGGGGCTGTAGATTGAATCTATGTGGTTTATATGGAAATATCACACCATGACTGAGATCGCATCAGATTCGATTTTTCAAAGTTGGTACAAAAGTAGGGTATAGCATCAACATGATATGGGTATTGTATCTTCATACTTATATCAATCCAAATCATTGCCAATAATGCTATATGAACATATACAGCGGATTCTAAGCGTGTTATTCGTTATTGTGATGTTGCCAAATATTTCTTATCATTTATAATGGTGTTTTAACTTGTTAAACATACATCTTATCGATAACTTAAAAATAATCAATAAATATCTATACTATTTTAGGATAAAATTAATTCCAAATGTCAACAATATATGGATTATAGCATTTTATACGATTTAATAATGCAATTATCGATTTTGTTGCCGAGATTTTCAAAATTTCGATGAATTGATATTTTTTTAAAAAAAGGTCTCAATTTCGAGCAAATCAACTACATCCACCAATTGTTACAAGATCATGCTAACTAAGAGCTCCAGTCATTGGAGAAAGCCCCCAAATTGATCAAATCTGCAATTACCAGACATTACAAATTTCGAGCCACTCAACAGCAGCCATACACTGCTGTAGCTCCAAAGCGCGCTACACGGCAGCAACTGCCACAAATCCACAAAATTCGAGATTTACAAGTAGCAGCCTGTTACAAACGCTCCAAATTCGAACTACTCGTCGGTGGCCACACATTAAGGAAGCACAGTAGTTCCGTCTACTGATTAAATGTTAACATTTTTATTTATGTAATTCATATTTTAAACAGATATTTATATAGTCTATAGGCTACATAATCTATGTATGAGCTTAATGTTATTAGAAAACTACGAAATTCATGAGAAACAATTATTTGAGGGTTAGGTTGCACCCCCTACGATTCATTTGTGTGATGGAAAGAGACCTTATTATATGACAATGATGTGTGACAACGAAGTTACATCAATCACATGGATGCCTCAGTATTGCTGCATTACCCATTCATGAAATTTCAAGAAATATCCAATCGTAATTTTTATTTTCTCAATAAATATGAAGCTGTTGACAAGAGTGTTATCCCTGTGCACAATATATACAAATGTTATCATATCAATACTATAAAATGCAAAATTAATATGTTAACGACATTTTTTGATATTTTTGATTTTTAGTGATCAAAATCATCAAAATGGGCAAAGCAAAAAGAAATATGAACATTTTACGCACAAAAATTTGATTTTTTTTTTTCAAATTGATTCAAATCTTCGTTAGCAAAGTCAGCAAATACTTAGATTCTGCATCCCAATGCGCACATACAAGTAATTGCATATATAATCAACACATAATATTATTTCAAAAAATATCTTTCACGTATAGACAAAAATCCTACAGTAAACTACCAAACCAAGTACTCATGTGTCTATTTGTTGTTCGTTCTTTCTGTAAAAATTACTTTCTTACGTTTTAAAATGTGATTATTTTTGTATTTTTTGTCATGAGGCATTTAACTTTGATTTTAACTTAAGCTCTATCACCGCAATAATATCTGATGCTTTAAAGCCTCATAATCCCATCTTAACATTCAGAAAAATCTAATAAACATATTTTTCTTGTATATTTCATTTTGATTTCAAGAATAAGAAAATAACATATAATTTTATAAAATTACATAATATTTCATTTGAGAGCCTAGGAATTAGAGGATTTTTCAGAAGACTGAAAAATTCTTAGGACATTTTTAATATAAAGTACCAATTGCTCCATATCCAATACTTTGACCAATTTTCCATTCGTTTCTAACTGAATAGAGTTATCTTGGAATTTGCTATTATAAAACCTGAATAGAGTTTTCGTTGGCCACTCAGTTTGATTCTCTTGAAATTTAACCGGAAGCTTTGCCACCCAGTAGCCTACTTCTTCCCGTTCAATTTGGCAAATTAGGATCAATAAAGAAGTAAAGAATTTAACATTATTCATGAATTTTTCATTTACATTCTCGAGTTTTTTCAGTTTCTCAGAAATTTCAATTTTGAATTCTTTTTTGAGTGATGATTCAATAAAATTGAGTCCGCCTTTATGCGTGTTGATATAGAAATTGACTGAGCTTCTCACAGAATTCTGATATGTCGCCGAATCGTGTCCTAGCAGAAGTGCATTAAAAGGTTTGAAACAAATGTCGGTTTCCAATCTATTGATTGTCGGTAAAAGATAATCATCACTACAATTTTTCTTATTCAAAGCACATGCTTGATTATCATCTTTAACTGATTCATAATGCTGGCGCGATAAGAATACATTAATTCCAATTTGATGCATCAAGCCCGTTTCGGCAGACGAATTTTTGAAAATTTGGATTGCTGTATTATAGTCATCTAATATTTCGTTAATGTACTCTTGGAGTTGCTCAAGAGCAGACTTACTGTCTTCATCGTGTTTGATATCAATATCTTGTGTTTTTGTCTTGAAGGCCTCTATAAATTCGCAAATAAAACTGTCTTTAAATGCAAATTCCTTAATAAAGTTGTTTGTGAGATATTTATATGAATTCATTTTCAGCAATAACCATAAAATTTCTTTGTGGTAATAAAACTTATGATACCATTCATTCATAAATTCAAGAAGTGAAATTACATTATCCATCTTGGTCATCGAAGATATTCCTTTGGAATTTCGTGCAAAAAATTTAAGATTACTTCTAAACCTATTGATCTTTTCGTCATTAGCGATAAGAATTGTATAATAAATAAATTCTTTGACGGTGAGGAACTTGTCTTGGTAACGGTTTACATTTATTTGTGTAGGAGAGAAAGATACATTTTGAATTCGAATCGGAAATGCATCGCTGTTTTGTATAAATGTATCAACGAAAATGAAATACTGATCATCACTTTCAATAACTTTATTGATGTCAATATATAATATCTTGGATATAAGCTTTGCAAGTGAAAGTGAACGTTCTTTGGTGTATTTATCTATCAATGTATCGAGGAGAGGCTTTTCTGAGAATATCGAATTCAAATCAACATTTTCATTGGAATTTCTCTCAGTCAAGATTTCATAGAAATAATCCTGGAGATTTGTGATTTGTAAAAGAGTTGAAATAAAGCTATCTTGCTTATTTTCTATAGGATTTTGATTGATCACAATTGGATAATGAATTTCTACTGTGGAAAGTAGAGATGTTCGTTTAGAATTATATATTTCATTCCATTTGCTCCTTAATAAATCATCTTGTCCTGTATCTGCAAATTTAGGTATTTGAGTAGCTATTGTTTTTATTTCAGGTTTCTTTGGTTCAGCAAAATCTATTAGAATATGATCCTTTAAGAATACCAAAGATTGACATTCAGTTGCAATATTTTTGAAATCACTATTCTCATATATGCGAAATAAAAGTGTGAACAGTTTCACATACTTGGTATCCATATTTTCATATTCTCCGAGTTGATACAATTTAAGAAGTGCCTCATTCAATAAGTCTATACGATCATTTGAAATGAGATCTGCATTTAATAAAGCTGTAAGACAGTAAAGCGGTCTTTCTATGAAAGTTGATCTGAGAAATGCATGATAATTGATCATATCCTCAGTTTGATTGATTTTCTTCTTCAATGAACCATTAATGATATCTGTAATCTTATCATTTCTAGTACTATCTGATTTTGAGTCATAGAATTTGTTGAAAATATGGTTCTCCATCAATTCTCTCATGATTTTTTGGCTGTTTTCGTTTAATGACATGAAATTGTCATTATTTATGAAATGTATTTCTTTCACTTTTATCTTATTCAATTCTTCATCAAAAGTGTCAATCCAAAAGATAGGCCACTGCTTTGTTGAGATGAGAAACTCTGGGATTTTATTGGATGAAAGTTGAATTTGAATGCAAACGCTTGAAGAATATTGGCCATTACTAAATAACTTGTCAATGATTGTCATTATATGGTAGATTTCGTCAATTTCATCAGCATTTTGGCTAAGTGTAATGATAGAGTTCCCTTCGTTTCGTAAATATTCTAAGAGTCTCCCTTCACTGGGGATCATTGGATATGAGTAAATCAATTTATTCGGATCCTGAGTTATTTGTTCAGTTGAGAGGCAAATTGACGAACGATGATTTGAGAGAATGTCTGATATTGAATTATAATGAACATCATTGTAAGGAATTTCCAACTCCGTTAAATTTAATTTATATTGTTCATGTTCTGATGCAGCGTCTATTATTTGCCGCTTGATTGCAGGAAAGTATTTATCAATAATTGATTCGGTGCTTTCATTATCTAATTTGTTTTGTTCAATGTATTGAGGTAACTTGGCTTGTTTCACTTTCTGAAAAGAATCGTCAAATTTCTCATCTTTGTTAACTTTCGTTTTAGGTAAATACTTATAAATCTCTTCTTTGTCTTTAAAATGATTAAAAATAAAAATATCAGAATGGCGATTTTGGATACATTTCCGAAATGCTTTAATATTTTGAGGATTGACTTCGAAAATATATCTTCGCTTGCTATCCAAAGTGCTGAACTTCTCATAAAGTTTTGAAATATCATTTTCATTGACAAATTCTGCATTTTTTGCATCTTGTGCACCTAATCCAAGATAATATATCACTTCTTCACTAAGGATAGCATCCTTGACGAAAATGAATGGTGATTTATTATTATCTTGTAAAGCAAGTTTATTCTTTTTCTCCACATCGGAAATGTCAAAAGGCGATAACTCATCTTTTTTGATCAATGACTGATGGCGGAACTGTTCAAACCTAGATTTCAGTTCATCTTTGATTTGTTTACAGACATTTTGCGCATCAACAAACCCTTCTAAATCACGGCAATAATCTTGGAACGAGATAGTAAATACATTCAATCTATCCTGTAATGGGGCTGGAATTTTTTCTTTTAAGTCTATTTCATTTGCAACCAGAATAAAGTGGATCCTTGGCATTGTTTGGGTATCTAATCTTATAGAATATCCGTTGATGTGCATAATTGGAGAATAGGATGTTGATGTTCCATATGGTTTCAACTGGCTAACAACGTCGAGGATTGTATCTGTAGCCGGATTATTACCATGAATTACAAAGATAAACTCTTGATTTTTTGAAGCTTCAGATGTAACTGTATCTGATATTTTCATTGATGAAAAAGCAGCATATCGATCTTGGGGTTCTTTAAAGTTATGCTCATACAAATGAATGATATTGAAATTATGCAATGTATAGAGAACAGAAAGGAATTCTTGGAGAACTGGATATGATTTGTAGTGCTTAGTTTTAATCAAAATTGATCTTGGCATAGTTTTGTCAAAAAGAAGTTGCTGGAAAAGAAGCAAAATATTGTCAGGTCTTTTTCCAGATGGTGGCATTATCATGTTGGCTTTTTCGAGTGCTTCTTTATTCGAGCGTCCAAGATTGACAAATGCTGTGAAAATAAATGGAAATTCATCTTGTGCTAAATCTTGTTGTGGATCGATCAACTGCTGCAAAATTCTGAATATTGGTCGCATTAATTTAGTTTCATCAAGTAATTCATTGAAAACATAATCATCGAATTTATTCTTAATTTTTGTTGCAGTTTCGTCGAAATTTATTCTGGGGAATTGAGCTTTAATTCTTCGAATAAGTTCTTCGCTATCTTTTTCTTCATATTTGTATTCAAAGTTTAGTGGTATGATTGGGTGGTTTTTATATTCATCATACTTTGGTACAACATTTTCTATATTCCAAATTTCAAGACCTCGATGAAAATCGAACTTGTCAGGCCTGGATGTTGATATAACTAAGCATCTACTTTGAATAGCATGATCGATCTGATAATTTGAAGCACCAACAGGGAATATTTTTTCAAATTTCTCTTTCCCATTGACAGTATACCAAATTCCTTGATCGAAAAGGAAATGAAGGGCCTTAATTGATCTGTTAGGATTAAAGTTACCAAAACCTAATTCGTCGAGGAAACACACTGCTGTGTTCGGCGCATTATTCATTTTTTGGTAACAAAGGCAGTCATAGAAATGAGATTCGAGACATTCAGTTTCTGTTCCTTGTGATGTGAGAAATGTGGAGCAGTAAAATTTATTTTTGTTATTATTATAATAATATTGTTGAAAACGTTCAATTGATAGAGATTTGGCGGAACCAGGTTTTGCAATTAAAAGAACAGGAAGCAGTCCTAGTCCAGATCTAAAGAAGTCATAGCAGATATTTAGAGCACAGAGGTGGAATAAAATTGTGCGAAGCTTTAGTATTCCTTTTTCATCGATGAATTTGAAACATGTCTTTAAAGCATATTGGAATGCAATGTTTTCAATGTTTAAATCTAAATTCATGATTTTTTTGATTTGTGAGTTGATTTCTGTTCTAATTTTGTCTTGTACTTTGATTGTTTTCCCATCTTCTTCCAAAAATTCCCGAACTTGTGCTGTATTTTGGCCGCTGGTGTTAGCTGAATATGGAAATGGCAATACAAACCTAAGGAAGAAAGCAACTGACAATGCTGTTATTAATTTTTCTTCATGTTTCAAATTTTCTTCATGTTTCAAATAGACGATACTGAAAATATCTATAAAGTGTTTGATATTACGATAGCTTAGGATTGACTTTTCTTCATAAAATATTTTATGAATATACTGATAAACTTCCCACATAATATCACTAATTTGACCGATATTAACTTGATTGATTTCCTTTTCCATGATTTCAGAAATTCTTTTGAGCTCGTTTTCCATGACTTTCTTTAAGCAAACTTTTTCATTATTATCATTAAGATTGATATCGTGGTTAATTTCTGCAAATTTTAGCATTTTTGGAATGTCTTTTACATTATATGTATAATTATTGACCTCAGTCCTGAACAACATAATTTCTCTGGGCTCCTCAAGGAAGTTAATTGAAGAAGTTGGAAAAGATAATTTTTGTTCGATACCAATAAGCGAGAGTTTGTACATTAGTGGGGTCTGATTGACAAGAGGATTTGCAGCGATGATATATGAAACTTTTGATTTTTCTTGCAAAGAGTTCTCCAACATTTTGTGGGTAATATAAGCACAAGCAGTACAAGTATTTGCTTCGTCAACAAATACAAGATAATTCTTTTTATCATCAATCACTTCCAATTTGCTAATAACTTCATGTAATTTTGTTCCACCATTGCAATTAATTGTTATCATTTCCCACTCTTCTCCTAAAAGCTTAGAGATCACTTTAATCATTTCTGTTTTTCCAGTTCCTGTGCTTCCAACAATAATTATTTCTTGATGGTAAAAAATTCTTAATAAACTTATCAGAAGATTCTTGAGGATGGATTTTGTGAGAACAAAATCTATTTTGAGATCTGTTTCAAATATCGTACCTTTGAATACATCTTCAATTGTAAGATTATCACCAATTTCATATGATAATGCTCCTTCCAAGTTTTGGTTAATTCCCTTTTCGTGAATATATTTATATTTGCCGTTTCCGCAAGGAATAGCAAAAAAGAACTTATGTTGATTATTAGAATCCAAAGTGGACCAAACAGTCTTTGCGGATAATTCAAGACGTTGCTTTTCTGTTTCATCCAAGTTCTTGTTATTTCGCAGATCATACATTCGTCCGATCTTATCATTGAATCTATCTGTGTCGGTGAATTCTGCAAATTTAGGTCTATAATATTTAATTTTTTGATTTTGAGGGAATATGTCGAGCTTACCATTGTCGAATCCAGGTGGCAGTTCGATGTAAATATCTTCAAAAGATATTTCAATAAATTCACCATGATTTGAAAAATAGCCACCATTCAGAAAACAAAGGAAAATATCATCAAAAACCTTTGGAAATGCATTGTGTTCTAGAATTTCTGGAGAAATCGTCAACAAAACTGGTTCATTTAGGCACAATGAAGCAATTGGTTTATCTGGTATATCAATGAAAATATGCTTATAATCTTTGTTTGGTAGATTTCTTACAATATGTTGCTCATGCAAACTAACGTCACGAACCGTGGTGCTTAGCCTTTCTGTATCGAATTCCTCACCGGAAAATAAAATGTTAGGATGTACAGATGAAATAATGTTGACACTGCATATTACTGTTCCGTTCATAGCTGATCTAATTAACTGTAATATGATTCTCAATTCTTCCAAGACAAGAGCCTCAGGATGAACAAAAACAACTAGAAACTTATTGTTTTCATCTCTATGGCTGGAAATTTCTTTTCTAATCGAGTTGAACTGTTCTTTGAAAGCTTTTCCTGGCTGGCAGAATATTACATTTTTAATTAAATTTTCATGACCTCTTAAATATTGGCTTTCAGCGTATAATGTACACTTATACGGTTTTTCAACAATATTATATTCAAATTGACCATGACCTAAATATTTGATTGCCTCCCGTTGTGTGTTATAAATATTGTGACCTATATCGAAAAATGATGGTGATATTTCTGGTTTAATCGAAATTGTGAAAGTTCCTTCGCCTGTTTTTTTTGCAAGTGTATTTGTCAAATATTTTGGAATTTCGTGATGATCTCGATAAGATTTACCAAGGAACCAAATTTCTTGATTTGAAAGAGATTCGTCGCTAATAAATGTGTTAACTTTATCACGTTTCTTTGAAGAAATTTTAATGCTTTTAAATAATTTCATATTTGCATTTAATTGTTCTCTCGTAACATTTCGAATAACTGGTGGAGGGGATCCAGTTTTACTCAAGTTTTCAATGAAATCCCTTAGATAACGTACAGTTTCGAATAAAGCACTATATTCGTCACAAATTTTCCTAATCTCTTCTTTACTACGATCTAAGTATTTTATTTGTGCGTTTAATGCCTCTAACTCCTTAATATCTGTTGGAATTGTGGCCTTTTCGTTGTTATCTTGAAATAGGTCACGAATAACAAAGGATGTGTGTATGGATATAGTCCACCTAGCTTCTTTGGCTAAAATAAGCTTGAGCTTATCCATTAAAAAGGAGGTTTGGATCCTAGAGGACATCTTTTATAATTTTTGCTGGATAATTAATTTATGTCACTTTTCAACACTTTCGAAAGGCAACTTTATATCAGTAGATTCAATTAGAATTATACAATGTTTAGTCTAAACTGTTAAATATTTACCTTTCATTGAGATTTAAATATGTTTTCAGGCTAGTAGTAGAGTGAGGGGGTTATTTGCCAAAATTTGCAAACACGTTGATATCATAAATTTTGATATATTGACCCCATATTTGAAGAATTTATCGTTTGAATAGTGTCTCAAATGTGAAAATGTGAAAA
>JALKBU010001159.1:0-15620 GCA_023091735.1 Trichomonas tenax | reverse complement strand
GAATCAATAATACACATAAAAATATCATATGCTGCATAGTAGCGCATACATTTATGCTGGAAATCGTATATTTTTGGACGATTTGAAATGCAAACAATGATTTGATAGATATATAGACTGTGCCACTCATACCACTGGATAGACAACTATCAATATGTACATGAATGTACTTTCAAATCGAAAAAATATTGATCAGATAAAAAGTTATGAAGGTCGCGGGACTACACCGCAGAAGGAAAAATACTGCCGAGATTTCACTTTCAGAGTCATCAAAAAATCATCGATTTTTCGATCAGTTTATTCCACAATATTCTGATTCTTCGTAGAGAGCTGTGTTTGATAGAACAAATTTCATTTTCTGGTTTGTTATTTTTGATTTTTTTACATAATTGATTACCAAGTATTTATCTCGTGATTGTAAACATACCTATGCCCATGCTATACTGAACTGCTTGAGTGCTGTTATCATATTGGTTATCACATATATTAATTTTTAATAAAATTTGTAAAAATAAAGGTACAGAAACTCTTAACCTTATTTTGCCACAGAAACTTCATTCAGTAAAGTTCTTACAGCAAGCTATTAGATTTAATAATTCCGCATCATATTACTCTACAATACATCTATTAGTTATTGGGTAAGCAAAGTTGTATAAAATGCCAATATAATAAAGTTTAATTTGATATTAAAAATCGACTACGTTATTTATGCATCATAATGATAGGATATGCTTTTTATACAAAAATATTGATATTTATCACCAAAAACAGATACATAATTTTTCAACAATTTCAAAAAAATATTGGCCCATAGGATTTGCTAATGGTTTAAGTATATTGCTAGCGCCAATTAGTAAGTTAATATAGGCAAATGTGAATACAAGAAAACTGTTGCAACTTGAGTTTCGAATTAAATCTTGAGATATATTATAATATAGTATCTCGTTATTTTTCATACTGGTAATGATAGCTTGTACTGCTGTGAGCTTAGTGAACTATAATTATTTGCATCTGGCTGTTTCTGATATTTTCCAATATTTTGAAAGTTAAATTAGTGAGAATTTAAACATTTAACTGACATTCACATTCATTCTTATTTGCATATAACTGATGTTTACTAAGACAGCAAGACGCAAACAGTCGAAAAGCATGCATTTATCTTTTTTGACAATTTGTTTGTAAATATATTACATGTCAGATTTCATCATTGCATCAAGACTCTGCAAAAAGACCACCAAGTTTAGACGTTGTGAAGCGAAATGCCTTTTGTGGGGTTCTTTTTAAGATTTCTCAATAAAAAATCGATTTTGACCGAGTTTGGTGAATTTTTGCTTTTTTTGTGCGGAACTTCGATATAATTTATCACGATCAAAGCATAGTTGATGTTTCCAATGAGCTCGAAACACATGAAGATTCAGAAAAAGTAACTATAGAGAGCTGATAAATAATATTCTTCAATAATTGGTTTCTAACAACAAAATTGTTCGGTACCAATCATCAGAAGTATGCATCATTATGTTCAATAAGAACAGAAAGTAATTCATGACGATCATATTCAATATCTGCAATATTTATTGATTTTTGTATTGTTTTGATTTCCAACTAATAGTGTATCATGGATATTGTATTAATGCATGCTTAATTGTTTTATTATATCTTAATTTTCTTTCTTTGAATGATATTTTAAAGATAAAAAGAAAAAATTAAAGATATTTAGACTCGAACCTTTGATTAACTGCCGAACTTAACCATTAGACCAATTTGACAATCTAAAATCGCTTAAAAATCAGGTATTTAATCTTCCCGCATCTTTTCCCACTTTTTTTGTTCACGCGGGTAATTGATATAGGAGTCCTTTTTTGGTCTAGATGAGTATATAACACGATTATTATACAAGGTTGTTATCTATTAACCCGCGGGGATTGTCGTATCCAATTTCGAGCAAATTGAAAATTTTCAATTTTTTTGAAAAAAAAAATGTTTTTATCCTATTCAAAAAATCAAAAATTGTAACTCTTTATGTAGTATATTTTTTCCTTAGCCACCCTCACACAAACATCACATATACTAAGTATGCGGTACGTATCTGCATGTCTCCTCGTGGAAGTGTCAAAAGGTAAAAGTTATGTGTCCTAGTACTCAATTAGCGTTTTTCGTTGAATCTTGTCCGAAAAATCTAAAAAAATTCAAAAATAAATCAGCCATTCATCGATATAATACACACAGAGTATATATATCAACTTTAATTTGATGTCAAATTTGTTCAAAATAATATCAAAATGTGACTGAAAAATAGGGCTTTTCTCCCAAAAAATTGCAGGGTTTTGTAAAGCTAGGATACATAAAAGTGATATTTGGACACTTCTGACATGTAAGGAACACATATTCAATGAAAACGGTTGAAAAAGTGGACACACCTTTGACATGGAAAGGATACACCATTCAATTTAGTCCTATAAGGTTCTTGTAAACTAATTATTTATTAATGGATAGATAGAATATCAATTAGTGTCATGTTTTTGTGAAAGCAGATAAATTAAATGCATGTAATTGCTAAAGTTACGTGATACAATCTGATCTCGACATGAGATTCCTTCGAAGCTCGAATCAAGAATGTCTCAACAACGAGAGACAAAAGCACCCCCATAAATTCAATAATGTGCTTGACACGTCCAGTTTGCTTCAAAATATTGTTTCTTATTTTGTAATTATCGATACTGGAACAAATATTTCGATATCTCCGCAACCATTAAATATATCTTTTTAATTATAGTTCATAAAATCAAGAATATATAGTTTTTGAATTTTAGAACTTGCAAAACTATATGTTCTACTAGTTGATCATAATGGGAATTTAAATGATGTTATTGCAGTGTAATAAAAAGCAAAAAACTTGAAATCGGCTCCTTCATATCCATCTTCAAATATAACCTCTTTAAGCTTTTTGCATAAAGCAAAAGAATCACCATTAAATATTCTAATAGTTTTTGGAATGAATACTCTAGTGATGTTAGGAGCATTATGGAAACATCGATATCCTAATCCATAAACGGGTTCACCATTAAAATAAGATGGCAAGGTACAATTTACTAAATCTATAATATAAAGTCTCTTTCTTTGGATATCTGTTTGATCACCAATTAAATATCCATTTTCATATGGTGAATATACAAAATTATCATCATTCTCCATTAATTATATATAAAGTGTTGTTTCCAAAAACCTTTCTTTTATAGTCAAAGTTCGTCCTTCAAATATTTATTATGTAACTCAGTGTTGTTCTGGTATTGAAACAAATAGCATGAGTATAATAAAAAATTTTCTATTAAATATATGATTTACATTTAAATAAAACATACAGCGCAAATGTAAACTTGATATATCCGCATGAATTTAACTGTATGTTACATTGTGTTCTTTTATAATATGGACTGTAAGATGATAATGTCTTTGTGACATTTCGTTCACCAAAAGTATCATAAGGATAATTAACTGGGACGAATATTGAAATATTACCGCAATTATCAAAAATTGTGCCATTATTAAAATGCATAAAATCGAAAATATAAATCTTTTCTATTTTAGAACGTGCAAAACTATATGTTCTACTAGTTGATCATAATGGGAATTTAAATGATGTTATTGCAGTGTAATAAAAAGCAAAAAACTTGAAATCGGCTCCTTCATATCCATCTTCAAATATAACCTCTTTAAGCTTTTTGCATAAAGCAAAAGAATCACCATTAAATATTCTAATAGTTTTTGGAATGAATACTCTAGTGATGTTAGGAGCATTATGGAAACATCGATATCCTAATCCATAAACGGGTTCACCATTAAAATAAGATGGTAAGATACAATTTACTAAATCTATTTTATAAAGTCCATTTCTTGTGACATTAGTCTGATTCCCAACTAAATATCCATCTTTATATCGTGAATATACAAAATTATCATCATGCTCCATTAATTAATGGAGCATGAAAAAGAATAAAAAGTGCTTTTACTCACAACCTTTCAATATATTGACGTAATCAAAAAATAAATGCTTTTTGATTTAAAATTCATGAAATCTACGATATATCATTTATGAATTCTAGAATAAGCAAAATTATATCCTGTCAGAGTTGATCCCAAAGGAAATTTAAAAGATGTCACCGATATATTATAGAATGTGTATCCTGCAAAATTAGTTCCTTCAAAGCCATCTTCGAATATAACTTCTTGAAGTTGGTAACACATACAAAAAGCATCACTTTTAAAAATTCTAATTGCCTTAAGTCCAAAAACTCTTGCAATGTTTGGAGATCCATAGAAACATCTATATCTTAATCCATAAACAGGTTTACTATTAAATATTGATGTCATTATACAATTTACAAGTTCTATATTATAAAGCCCATTTCCTGGTATGGCGCTTTGATTCCCAATTAAATATCAATTTTCATCATGCTCTTTGATTTAAGGGCGGGGTCGGGGTTTTGATAACCTTAAAGGCACTATATCTCTACTCAGAAGCAGTAGAGAATAATTACACCAGTATGAATATATAGTATATATAGTAAAGTATATATGTATATATGTGTTATTAGACATTACTCCAAATCCACATATTTGTTTTAGCATTAATTACTCCGAGAGTATATTTTTCAAGAAAAAATATATAAAAAATTAAAATTATGATAACACAACACTGAACCTTTGTGTATATATTATGATATTATAACATATATACCCATTGTTGTGATATGTATCTATATATATGTGTTACAAATTCAACACATATGTATAATGAAATAGACTCTCAGAAACAAGTGCGACAATGTTTTTTCCATATAGATAGTATTTAGAGCTTAAAAATTGTATGTCATGCATTAGCTATCATTTCTTCATGATAGCTAATATACAAAATTAGAGTTTGAACAAGGTGATGAAAATTGAATATATAATTTCACTTATGACGCAAATGTTAAGGCCACTAAGTATTAATTACTACTCAAAAGGAGAGATACCAGAAGATCTTACAGATATCAATAACCAAATAATCTGATATTTATAGTATTTCTTAGTTATCTGCTATTTATTTTGTTCACGAATTTTGCACATGTAGTGTAATATTTTCATCATTATTGGCACACTTGAAAGCATACTTTTCTTGCGAACAAGAAAAACATCCGAACAATAATTTCCAAATATAAACAACTATTAAAAAATATCGAATATGATGGCGATATTTATGATTATAAATCTGTTGTAAAATATCTTAATATTATTCTCGGTACAAAAACTAAGAAATTAAGGAAATACCATTTAACAATAATGTTATTCGTAAAGTTTATGATTTGCGTAGACAATATAAAAAAGAAAAGAATCCCACACAAGAAATTCTGAAACTTATTATGAATGCTAGTCACGGTAAATCTATTCAGAAATCCATTAAAACAAGAAATGCCTATGCAAATAATTCCAAAGCAGATTATTATTTATATTTACATTGGCATCAAGTTGAATAAACATATAAAATAGATAATTCCGATATTACATGCTTTAAATTAAATAAAGTATTAGATACGCAATTTAATAATCCAGTTTTTGGCTTAAGTGTTTTATCGATGTCTAAATGTATAATAAATGAAGTAATGTGTTTAGCTGAAGATCTTAACATACCAATTTATTATCAAGATAGTATTCATATTCAAGATAATTTAATTAATACATTAGCTGAAGAATTTAAGAAATTACATCACAGAGAACTGATTGGTACAGATATGGGACAATTTCATAACGATTTCGATGAATTACCTCACTGTTATTGTACTTATAAGTAATGTTAAGAAATTATACGAATATTTCTACGATGGTCATGAAATAAACTTTGACCTATTATCATATTTTGTATTTAATTTAGGACCCGTTAATGGCCTGCGAAGATGAATCACACGCGAATTCTTTAGAGATTTACAAAACAACAAATTACCATCTTTATCTATAACTTTAAATTTTCCTAATGTTTTTGACTTAATTTTATCCATGGAATGTGCTATGTTATAAACTTCGTCAATTTTACCAATAACATCATATTTCGGCATAGATGCCATTATAAAGTTTTATTTAGCTATTTCCAAACAATATTTACGTTCCATATTGCCTGTCATATCATTTGGGGTAACTGGTCTTTTGAAAAATTTAGAGAAAGTTACATTAAGTCAATTGTTGTATTCATTAACTAAATAATTCATACGTTCTGGCGTAATATCTGTACCAAATCCCATATTATAATTCATAGAACGTATTGTTCTGCATATCCTATCCAAAATTGCTAACGTAGTATGATTACCACATGTATTTTCTTGGAACGAATCATCGATATTATTAACGTTATATTTTTCATAATATCTAATTGTGATATCATTTGCTAAACACCAATTTTGAAATTGTTTAGAAATAAATGATGGTTCTTGATCACATAAAATATTTTTTATAATTAATCCTTTATCCATTAGAGAAATTAATGACGAAATAACATGAAAAATCACAATCTATATACTACTGGATTTATTTCAGTATTTGTCTCTATAGATGATTACAAAGAATTTGCATGTAAATAAAAAATCTAAAAAATTTACTATATATATTATTAATTCAAAGATAAATTGGGAGGTCTTGAATATTTTTGTGTTAATGATCTAATCAAATCTTCTATTTTTGTAAGTTTCATGGTATAATCAAATTGCGACATTTTCTTCTCTTTGTAAATTCCCATCGCATCTACTTTCTTTTTAACTAACAACTCGCTGACTGTCATTTTTTGCTTCAAGTCCAAACCCCATTTTCCTTTCTCTGCGGATAATATATCAATCGCTTTAACGAAATCATCGAGTTTTGAAGGAGCATCATCTTCATCCTGCTCATTGTCTTCGTCTTCATCAGCGAGAAACTGATCATTGATAACTTTCATTGTTTCAATATCAGATTCAGAATGATGAGTAATTTCGAAAGTCTGATTTCCAATATTGCTATCTGATGTTATAAGTTTAAGGCATTCTCCGCTATCCTCAAACTCAATGCGTACTTTAGCATCAACAAGATCGCAGTTCTTTGGAGCATGAATATTAAATGTATGAAGTTCGATGTTGTTTGCGAAAACAGATAATTGGAGATCATTATGAATAACGAAAGGAATATATTCATCAAATGCATAAACGATTGGCCCTGTTCCTGGAAATCCAAATGCGAGTTGATCTTCAACTTCATTCTCGCAATTTATTTGCGAATTCAAATAATTTATTATTCCTCGAATTACACTGTTTTCACACTGAATAACTTCAATCTTTGGATACTGTTGCGTGATGTTGGATAATTCTGATGTTGTGATAAGCGTTTTTGAAACATGTTCGTAATTTTTGAAATCATTTGTGATTGTACGTAATTTAATTGTTTTCTTATCGAATAATACGTGCCCATAGATATCATTGTGATGTACAATAAAAGAATTATAAATGGAATCATTTTTGTCGAATAAAGATGCGATTGCAACTAAATCAGGGATTATTTCAACATCAGTGAATCCAGCAATATGTGCAGCATCTTCTATAAGTAATTTTTGTCTTAAAGTTACTTTTGTATTTACTGAAATTGTAATTTTGTTAATTCCTTCTCCATAGCCGAGTTTTATATATGAAAGTATTAGAGAAAGAAACTGCTCTGGGTATAATTTAACGTCTTTGTATCTTTTTGTTGAAAATTCGTATTGAAAAAATCCATGATAATCTGAAGCAATTTTAAAATGTGTTTTTCCTTTAATCGACTGAATGATTCTATCTTTCTCCTTCAATCCTATAAAATCTACATAGTGAGAAAAGCAGGAAATTGAATAATCCCTTGATTCAACATCTGCTTCGTCTTCAAAAAGGACTTCGCTGTCTGTGAAGCAGATAATGTCACAGACAGTGTAATATCTGACTTCTTTTCCCATTACAGCGACTTCGAATTCTCCATCTTTGATCGCTAAACCAATTCTCTTCTCAGCCATTGACACTTTTGTTTGACAAATTTTGTCTTTTTTTCCTGACAAATTTATTGCAATTCAATTCAATAGATATAACATAAATAGATATAACAATACTGAGTAGTCGAAAAATATAGAATGATATGGATGAGCGAATTGGTGCGCCCCAACTCATCATTTTTAAGTTACGCGGAAGAAGCAAGGACTGTGTAACTCAAATTTTTTATTTTATATACATAGAACTGCTTAAGCATATTAAAGCATGATTTTCAAGTTTTAAGCGAAATATATAGGATGGTATAGAAATAAAATTTGTGTTCATTCAGAAAATAAAATCTTTTGCAATGATGAGGAGATAACGAAAATGAAGAAATAAAATCTTTAAAGATAATTCTCACAAAAATAATTATTTAATTTTAATGATTTTGCTCGTTATTTTCTGCTGCGAAATTCGACAATTTGGGTCAAAATTGCTGTTGATGAAAGCTACAGATGATGCATCAGCATGGTGTAAGTTCACATCTGAAGAAATGCCAGAAAAGACTGTAATTAATATTCGGTTGGAAAAACGCACCTCTCAAAATTTTCAAAATTGCAATATTTGAATATAAAGTACCATTATTGGAGGAAACTGTTTAAAAATTTTTCTCTGTTAATGACACTTATTAATTTTGTCGCATGAATACTTAATAATTCCGTATATATTTGGCAGAGAAGAATATTCTTGAATAAGATGCACCAATAGCTTCCAAAAGACAGACGCATATGTGTTATCGATAATTATGCCTCTTTTATGAATATAATCAACAATTTCAAAATGAATTTTGTAAAAAAACACTGTTAAACATAATGTTTTCGAGTAAAAAATCATTATGATAATATATTAGAAGTAAAATTATCGAAAACATTATTTGGGAGTAGAAAAGTGACATAATTATTATTATTTTTGTCCAACTTAACTACAAAGTAGCTGAAAACAAGCTCAGTCACTACAAAAGAGAGTCAAACTCTAGTTGATAAACTAATAAATGAAAGAAAGGAGATCAAAGATTATGTTAAAAATAATAAGTTGTAAATTGTATATATGTATTTGTTTTTTTTTTAATAGTAATTGTTGTTAATATTCTGTATTTATATGTATTGTATATTTGATATAATATTGATGGCTGCCATATCATATGAATGTGATGGTTTCATTGAATGTAGCGTATAATAAATGCATATAATACTAGATGGATTGAAACTGTTGAATAATAGCTGCATAGAATGAAAATGGATTGAAAGTTTTGAGGTCGGCTACATGGAATGTTAGATGGATTGAAACTGTTGAACTTGAACTTATGAACTTAAATATCAAATATCAACGTATTGTTGTATTATGTTTGCGATGCAATCTTATCAAGTCTCTTAATTCCGTTCTAAATTCAAGAATATTCTTCTTCTGCCAAATATATACGGAATTATTAAGTATTCATGCGACAAAATTAATAAGTGTCATTAACAGAGAAAAATTTTTAAACAGTTTCCTCCAATAATGGTACTTTATATTCAAATATTGCAATTTTGAAAATTTTGAGAGGTGCGTTTTTCCAGTGTAAATATTCGAAATTCAACATTATGTGATTTTGAACAAAAAGATTACTATTTGAGTTGCGGCATTTTCAGTGGATTTCATGCTCCAGCAATAGTCTTTGATCATAAATCAAAAAGCACGAAAAAAATGTTCATTTCAGAATTCCTATTTTCTGACTTTTTTATGGGGTATAATATTAATTATCCTGGAGTTATTAATATTATCAGTAATGCTTATCTTATGCTATATTGTTCATGTGCAAGAAACATTTCAAAAACAGGAAGTATTCGTGGAACTTTTATAAAATGTGAAGGAGTTACTCAAATGGTTTTTCTCAAAGACTGTACAATCACTGAAAGCACATCCAATGAGAACAACGAAAGTCAATCAAATGTATATTATAGGAAAAGTAGTGAAGATGACGTTGTCCGTTTCATCATGAAAAGAACGAATTTTTTTATAATAATGCATATTCTGCGTCAGTATTTGATGCTCAAAAACTTGATGGGAATATTTCTTATTCAACATTTGAAAACAATTACGCTAAAAGCCTTGATATCATTTACCAATTTAGAGGATATTTTCGATATTTTTATGTTAATTTCATTAACGATTCTGTTGAATATAAAGGTTCATTAATCTGGAATAATCATCCAACAAGAAACACAATATTCGATTATTGTTATATTTCAAATTATTCCAGAGATGATTTTTCGGGATCATATGCATTTATAAATACATATGATAATTCTGGAACAATTCCATGTTTGTCACATCTGATATCTCTTGAATGCTATGCAATTTATCCTATCGATGAAAAATCAATAATCCCAAATCCTCAAACTGATAAAATTTCGATAGATAAACATAGACTTAAGGATAACATCGTGTTTCATTAAAATTTTAATGATAGAATATGTTATTAAAATAAAAAACATCAAATTTCTTTCTCAATTGTTTCATCATTATAAGTAGGATTCATAGCAAACTTTGGAGATGCTAAAATTGCATTTAATTCATAGAACTGCCGAAGTCCATCATTGTTACTTCATTTGTTGTTTTTGACGGCATTGACAACATTCTGTGTATGTTTAACCATACGAAGAAGACTGCAATTAAACCCAGAACTTGAATCATGATTATGATCAAGATGGAGAACACCGGCCATGAACATCTCTGAAGTAATAAATAGCTGCATATTTGGTTCATCTAATTTATCGCAAAACGCCAAACAAGCGCCTATGTGCTTGTCCATGAAAAGAGAGTTATATAGCATTGATACACAGACAGTAATGAGAACTTTAAATGTAGATCACTCCTTGCAGATTTTTTCTAAATTGGATTCATGGAACGTATAATTCTCCCATTTGTATCCTGAATCTAATATAACTTCATTCTTAATCTTATCACAAAGCTGTTTGAAATTAAGTAAATTTCGTCGATTGTTACGATTTATGATGATATATCTATTAGGTTTGACAGAATCCAATGAATATAACTTTCGAATTCTTTGTCTTAAATTGTGAATACCACCAATGGTCGCACAATGAACATGAGACATTGGAGCAACTACGTAAACATGTAGAGCAAATAAGTTATGATCTTTTGGAAAGAATTTAATGTTCCAATTTAGAAACCGCACCCATTCTTTGGCCTTATTACCTCCCAAGCACGGCTGTTCAGCATAACACTCACTTTCGAGGACCTCTTTGGGGACATATGATATGCATGTTAACATGTCGTGTATCATGTGACCGAAATTGCAATAAGGCATCGAATAATGAATTGCATAATTGACAACTTGGCAATCACCAGGAATTTGCAAAGAAATGATATCGTTATAACGTTTCTGAACTTCAGAAATTCTTGATGATGTATTGTAATAATATATATTTCTATAATGAATTAAATATACGATTGATTGTAAAAGTGCGCCTAATGGCACTTAGCTAAGCCTGCTTGGTTTGTTTTTAGTAATCAATGCATAATCCAATGCGTTTGGTCGTTTGTAGTATCGATATAATTTTATTGATTTTGGTGTTTTATCGGAAAAATAAGAAACAATGACATGAATCGACTCACAGGATAAGCATTGATATATCGTGAATAATGAATACAAAAGAAAAAGTATTTCTATCATATATATATCTTTTCATTTCCATCCATTATTAAAAAGTGACAAGTAGTCAAAAAAGTTTAGGATTAATAACTTGTTCTATAGACTTCTGGTAGTAATTGTATGAATCCTCCTTGATATTGATTTAATTGTATCCATCAGCCAGAACAATCATGTCTAAATAATCATTTAATTGCATGAAAACATTTTTCACATGAATTAGAGATTATTTTAATATTCATGTCTAATGTCGAACATTTTTAATATGTGACACTAAATGTGTTGATTCTTTTTCGATGAATGTTATTATTCAGGCAATGGTTGGATAAATAAAAAAACTTAATTTGATTGATCTAAGAAATAAATGAAAAACACTCTAACTTAAAAATCGTGATCCTTCACGATGTCATGTTTTATCATCCTCTGCATAGCCTCACTATAACTATGGTAATCCATTAACATAATAGGATATTTGCAAAATAAAACATTTCTTTTTTCTAATCATAGAGTTCATTTCAAGCACTATTTGATGTGTGTATAAGCTTACCTTATTGTTGCTTGGACAATGCTAATCATTAAATTAATAAAAATGAAAATATTTTGACATTCCCAAATTTACAATTTTAATCAATAAAAAAAGCTTCATCATAATAGAAAATCATTCAATTACTGTTTTATATGGAATCTTTAGAATATTTAAGATCAAACACACTTTTTTGATCCATATCAAAACAACATTCATAACTCTCTTGCAAATAAACCAATGATTATAATATATTTATGTACTCATTTATGACACTTTATATATTAGAGAAATCACTAAAATTAGCAAAAAAATTTGAGCAAATTTTATATTGTCTAATCATGACTAATCGTGTCCATTACAGCATTTTGCACACCTATGTTATAATCAAAACTACTTGTAAAAGTATCCATATTCTTGTAATTTTGTCCAATTCAAAAAAAAATGATGTATAATCAAGAACGAAAATAAATTCTTATCAATATTCACTAGCATAATAAATATATGTGCTATGAGCTGAATATATAAATATTAGATCACAATTGTTCAATATTCACACAAAAATTATGATATAAAGAAACTTAGTTCATAGAAATAACATTAATTTTGATAGGCAATTCATGGGTATTGTCGCCAAAGCCCAAAAACCATTTTTAATCGCTAAATCACATCATCAAGATCGCCCAAACATAATATTTGAACTCATTATAGGCTGAGACAGACAGTGGTTGGAACGATACTAAATGTAACATAAATTGAAAAAAAGACTTTTCATACAATTCTATAGTTTGCAAAAAACAAATATTTCAATTTTTTAGAAATAAAATTGTTAAATTACCGCGTTATAATGATATTCTTCAATTTGTATAATTTTTGCATTATTGATAAAAAAATAAGTTAAGAAGCTAATATCAAATGGAGTAAAAGGCTGAGACATTCCTGCCGATAGGAATGAGTTGCAAACTCGAAAGAATGAAGGTATGAAAACTTTCGACGAAATTATTTTCGAATAAGTAAAGCTTTTCATGTTTCTGGTAGGATAGAAGGTGCAGAATTAATTGCTTTATAGATCAAGATAGTGAAAAGGTTGGAGTTTTTATAGCGAAAAGAACGGAGGAGAAGACAAACTCTACCGTTTGAAAAATTGAAGGAATCAAGAGTGACGATTTTGGATACGACTTTTGAGAGAATTGAGCTTCGCAAAATTTCAAATTCTTAAAATTATAAACGGTAAGAAAATTTTTCGAAAATGTACAGTAAAATATGAAATAATTATGAGTTTACTACCATTTATTCTCAAATTTAAAATGCATTGAAAATTTTGAAATTTATAATATTAGCATCTATTTCATATTTATAATAAAATTGCGATATAAAAAGTTTTGTATGGCCATCGAAAAAAATTCGTAAAATTGCATATTATACTGTCTTCTATTTTAGAAATTTTTATGTTATTTATTGAAATTTTTTGCCAATATTTTTATAAAAATAGCTTTTAGAATTATAGATTAATGATTGATATTTTCTGTCAATTATTGAAATTTGAGTTCCGAAAAAATTTGGATCATTTTGTTGTTCCTTATGATTACCTATTCCAAATTCGACAAAATTGGATCACAGAAAATTTTTCATTCGAAAACATGATAATTCATAAATGCTATTCATATAGATAATAAAAATAATGAAATTTCAAATATTGAAAGTTCGTTAATGTTGTGCTATTTATAAGCCATACACATTACTGAAGATATGATTTTATAATTTGGTCAGTTCCATTGAAAATTTTTTGATCGCACAGTTTGATTTTTTTGTTTTTTAATTTTTATTGATGTTGAATCTTTTCATTATCTTTGCTTTAAGTTTAACGAGCATTGAGGATGAGCTGACTATTCTCAATATACAGCCTTCAGTCGTTGACGGCAACAAAGGAAATACGGTAAATGTTTCAATTAATAGGCAAAATTTCAAATACGTATTATGCAGGTTTGGCAATTACATACATAACGCTACGATGTTTGATGATGGAGTAATTAGTTGTATTACTCCTGAGCTCCATTATAACGAAATCTTGCTTTCTGTTTCCGTAGACGACCAAACGTGGTCGCAACCACACATAATTTTCGTCAAACCTGCACCTAACCAAGCAAATGTTTATACTTTTTCGATTTTTGGGTTCGTATTATTTAACGCTTTAGCTTTCAACTATTTCGTAAAGCAAAAGCCACTGCCAACGAGTTCCGTAGCATTTGCTACACAGCACGCGTCGAACCTAGTTTCGAAACCAAAAGTCACAACAAAATATAGGACTTTGTCACGAAATATTTAACTTTTGTTTGTAAATTCCATGTAAATAGAGCTCTTTCGTTAACTACAAAAAATTTTTTTCCTTAATATTGCCATTTTGAAAATCATATAAATCGATTTGGATCATATATCCATTTCCAAATTATCTCTTTTTAGGAGTATTATAATATGTCTATGTATTAAATAAGTGTTATATTTAATAAATGGTCAAATGAACTCACTTAATGTCATTTATATCATGAGAGACAGTATTGGGTTTAAACACTGATAATAAAGACGAAAAATCATTGCAAAAGCACCAATAATTGCATTAAATTTGATATCAAAGATTTGATATTTTGATTCTTGTTATGAAACTTAACAACAAATTTATTAAAAAACCTAAAACTATATCAATTCATTGATTTGTTTTCTCAAAAAAAAATCGTAGAATCCAAGAAAAATTAAAATGCGATTGAAATCTAAGTTGTTGGTTATATAAAATTTTTAATATTGAAAGTGAATTTGAATTTGTTTTGTTTTCTAAGTATTATTTCGTGAGTAAAATGTAGAAAATCCGGTAAAATCGAATTTCATCAAAGATTCCAATTTTAAGGCTTATCTAAAATTTATAGGCAAAGTCGGCGAAACTCGTTTTTTAACTCACTGGATTAACTTCTTGCTAAGTTATTGAACAACAATGTACAAAATCATGTTGTGAATGATATATTAAAGAATTAGCTAACAAATTCTATATTTCATTAAAATATTAGATATATCTTGCATCAAAAACATTGTTTTGCCATGATGTGCTTTACTCATTATAATATATTATATTCGCATTGTATAGCATTTTCATAACGTAAAATATGTTGTTGTCGATGATAAATAGGTAAATCTAATCACAAATATGTTTTTTTGAAAAAAAGTATTCCAAGTGTTCACACATAAGCTATGTGTGTTATTCTCCCAAAAATAATGATGATTCTTTTTTGCGCGGCTAAATTTGACAAATTTATTAAATTGAGAAGAATAGAGCAAGAAAATTTGAAAAGAGTCATCATTATTTTTGGGAGAATAACACACAGAGCTTATGTGTGAACACTTGGAATACTTT
>JALKBU010001158.1:0-15637 GCA_023091735.1 Trichomonas tenax | reverse complement strand
TGATTAAAGGATTATGTTCAATTAAATTCAACATTATTGACAAAGCTCGACTTATTGATTCCTGTTGTTTCAATAATGCTTTTAATTCCTCATAATCGTTCTTGATATCGTTAAAGTTTGAAAGCTCGCGAGTCGTTGAATACGGCTGGCACTTCAAAAACTGAATAAAATTTCTCTCATAACCACTAAAATTATTTTTCAAATTTCTTACTTCATAAATCCTTGCCCTTTAGAGCGTGGGCGAACGGGCTTTCAGCCCTGAGGCACGAAGTGCCGAAGCCCTTCGCTTTCTTTTCTTAGTTAGTTAGTCATAAATTTTTTCAAAACTGAATAAATTTTATAAAGTCAGGGATTCCAAAATCAATTTTAACGTTAATTTTGTAAGCAAATTCAAAAATTTAATTTCTATATGGGGGACCTAACTTGTAAAACTAATTCTGTCGTAAAAATATTTAAAAAGATGTTCGGAGCACTCGAGGCGAAGACGTGGATTATTTTTTTCAAAAACTGAATAAATTTTATAAAGTCAAGAGTTTCAAAATCAATTTTAACGTTAATTTTGAAAGCAATTTCAACATTTTATTTTCTATATGGGGGACCCTAATTTGTAAAATTAACTCTGATGTGTAAATATATATCATTAATAAATATTGTTTTTATAGTTTGTGAACTTCAGTAATTATATAAAAAGATGTTAGCAGAACTCGTGGCGAAGCTACGAGGGATGCGAACATCTAATAACTAACTAATATATTTACAACGTAAAAAATAACATCCGAGAATTAGAGGAACAGCTTGAAATTGAAAACAAGAACCTCGTTGATATTGATGAGTTGATTAAGCACCCACCGGAACCTAAAAATGAAGTCGTTGATGAACCCAAAAAAGTTGCCCGTAAAACAAAAAAAAGAAGTGGCAGAAGATTTGATTTCATTTAGAATGAATGATTCACCTGATTTGTTCATCGAAGCATTTTATAATATCGATGATTCATTCAAGAAATCAATTAAAACAGTTGTTAAGGAACGAATTAGTACGTTCGATGAATGTTTAAATGAATATATTGCATTTATAAAAAGAAATATTCTGCATGATAGAACGGGACAAATTATAAATAATTATATTAACAGCTCTTTTAATTATTTTGACAAATACATAAATGAACGTACAAATATGGCTATATTATCAACAGATCCGCCTGAAAATTATAACAATGTACAATCTGTTCTATTGTCGGTGAAAAAATCATTGTCAAAATTTAATGATATCGTCGATATTTCGGTTGTAATCAATAGAAGAAGTGAGTCAATGATTAAATCAGGTTTTAATGTCAAGAATGAGGTTAAATGGGTTGATACAATAGAGAAAGGCGCACTGTTTGACGTTAATGACCTCGTCGAATCTTACAATGAATTTCATAAAACATGTATTAATGCAAGGACTTTCGGTAAATTAGAAGAAGTGAAAACAAATTTTGAGACCAAAAGAGTAACAATACAAAAGAAGAAACATACAATTTACATGAAAAATTAAATGTTGAAAGAATTTTTTTGATTAAGGGTGGACAGAAACAAAGGACAGTCAGCAGGAATTTTTTAAAACTAAAGTATTTAACATGAAGGGTAAACTGAAAAAACGATTTTGGGTGAAAATCATGATTTTCGGGTATTTTTGAATTTCCAATATTTCACTTCTTCGGAATACTTTAGTTTTAAAAAATTCCTGCTGACTGTCCTTTGTCTCTGTCCTTTTATAATATAATAATTAATGAAAACATTAAAAACAAGTGTCAGCGCTAACGCTTCGGGGGATAAATCCCCTCAAGGATTCATGAATCCTTGATGAGGTCTTCGACCGATCGACGTGTAAAAATAAATGAAGGCATTAATGGAAGTGTTGACGTAAAAATTAAATGAAATCCTCATATTTTCAAAAATTACTTTCTGGACCCTTTCCCGAAAAGTATTTGGTATCTAATACCTCATAAATTATTTTGTCAACACATTCTTATTTTTCTCATTATTGGCAATTAATGGCTCTTCCTCGACTTCTATTGATTCAACAGTTGCTGATAAATACATCGGGCAAAGTAATTTTATATCATGAAGGTTTGCATCGACGAGTCTGAATTCAATGTTCGACAATGAATAAACCGGTAAATAAGATGAAAATTCAATGTTTGAATTAACAATAGGGTAGTTTGCAGTGAATTAATTATTAATTCTCATCAGTATTTTTCTATCGCAATACTGTCCTTCTTTGTTATCATAACATTTCGAACCTAAATTAGAAATAATATATAACACAGGGATTGATAAAGTCAATCCGACAGAGATCGCAGTGACTTCCATCGACGGTTTTGTTGGTAATTGCATGTCATAAAACCCTGAAATAAGTCTGACATTATAACTCATTGAATTAATCACAAAATGTTTTTCCGACTTAAAACATAATCTTCCTGTAAGATTTACCGACACTTCAAGTTTTGAATGTATTATTGAACTCACTAGATCTGCAAACCCTACTGTTGTAATTTCTGAATACTCATCAGTGAAATAAAATCTTTGCCCATCAATTTCGATGTAATCATCTGTATTTAATAATATAAAACATGCTTTCGTCGTCAATCCCGTCAATGTTAATTTGCACATCGAGGAAATGGGAGGCTGTAAATTTGTTCGAATAACATTATAATTATTGGGATCTTTCGATGTAATTGTATAGCTAATCGTTGATTGTGTCATTTTAATAAATATAAAACATCTTAGTTTGCGACAAGTTTTAATGAAATCCTATGTTCATCCAAAATCTTGATAACATCGAGGAATGAATACTTCAAATTAAATGTTTCATTATTCTTCAAAACGTAAATCTTCTCAATAACAGTATATTTGACAGAAGATAGACTGCACCCGATTTCAGGGTCGGATTCTTTAAATGAAACTTCATCCGCTGAGGTCAACAATTTTATTAATTCACTTAATAAGGTGTTTATCAAAAGGAAATAATCTTCATCTGAACTCATGGAACGAATACAGATTTGGATGCACCATATCTTATTGCTGCGCAAATTATTTGAAATATGATTTGACAATTTTCGTAATTTTATTTAACACAATGTCCATTATTATATAAATTAATTCACATGATATGCATTTTTCCAATTTTCTTATTTTTTGAAATAAAAAGTGTATTTGTGCAAATAGTACTTTATACATCAGGGTATAAATGATATTTGACACATGCAAAATACTCTGATATTGAGTAATTTTTCAACATTTCTGGGATTGATATTGAGTAATATGCAGCAGAGTGTAATGATTTGAGTGCATTTAGATGATGATTGATTTACTTCAAAACTTCGAGTTCTAACATACATGAAAAAGCATTTAATAGATCTGCCATAACGTAATGATCACTGCAGTCAGCATCTGCTTCATTTTTAAGTCTTGCCTAGTGAGAAAGTTTTTTTTTGTCATTTGCATTTTAAGTCTTTCTTTTGTATACTTCCAATAACAGAGTAAAATTTCAAAGAACTCAATACACTCAGTTTTCTAAGTGCTTCAAAATTGAAATGTTAACATTTTTTATTAAATGTAATTTTAAAGAAGAATGCATATCAGAATACTTTGTGTAGCATCATTTCTTTGGTAATCATCGTAATTTGCTGAAAGATTTATTTTTCATATATTGAAATATGAATCATAATCAAACATAGAGCATATAGTGGCACTTGCATAACTAGCCTGTTTGTAAAAAATAATTCTTTAAATAACAAAATGAAAATAAAAACTAATTAAATTTCGGCAAAGATAAGATAAGTAACGGCTGCAATCAATGCAATGACACCAATAACTAGGAAAACAGGGCCGGTGATGAGGAGATTCTTTGCATTTGTTTCGGTGAAACCTGTAATATAAGCTTGTGGAGTTTTGATGAAGTTCTGTGGGTAGCCTTTGAAATGCTTGAAGACAAATGTAAGGTTTCTGTTCTTATCATCGAAATCGTAAGAAAAAATGGATATTTTGGAAAGTTTTGGATTGTATTTTGTATAAACTGGAATGTCGGGATCCTGGCAGCTTCCATTCAGACCAATTTGAGTTGTGATTTCGGTTTCAAATGGACAATAAATTCGTGCGTGTGAATTAACAAAAAGATCGCTTGGATAATTATGCAGAAAATCTAGGCTGCTTTGAAAATTAGGGTTTGATGGGTCAGAAATGTCCATATTAGATGAAAAATTTTTAGAAAAAACGTTAGAACCGTCTGAATTGTAGATTTGCAGAGTGAAATTGTAGCCCCACAAATTGTGAAGCAAGTATAATTCAATCTCTTGGTTTAAATCTTTGAAAATAGGATGTGAATTTATTGAAATTTGAGTATTATCGTTAAACAGCTGGACTTGAGATCTCTCGATGCCGTATACATATCCAAAAGCATCATTCGGGTTCTTGTATAGAGGAATTGAAATAAAAGCGGGAATTGCGTAGAAATACGGCCTGACACTGCCAACGATCCACGTGGGGAGTGCGATGATCAGACACACCAAAGGAATAATAACGGCAAAAAGTATTAGGCAACATTCAAATTCAGGCATTTGATAATTTGTCAAAATGGATATTTTTACATGGCGTTTTAATTGAACAATTAAATTTACATGTCATATTAATTCTTTACTTGTCATTTTTAGAAAAGTATATTTTATGTGGCGTATTTTAATATTTGATTAGTTGTCAAAATAACTATTTTACATGGCATTTTAATTGAGAAAGGAATTTATTTGTCATGTCAATTATTTGCATATTATTTTTGGAATTGTATATTTTACTTGGCATTTTTATTATTTTACATATCGTTTTAATTGAAAAATTAATTTTATGTGTCAAAATGTTTTTTATGTGACATTTTACTTTTCATTGATTCAAAATATACTGTATAATATTTCTTTCACATCTAGTTTATTATCACTTCTGACTTTCATTTTTGGTTTGCAATCTTTATTACAGAAGCTCTAAGATGAGTGTATGCACAATATATATACTAAAACTTATTGATGATTCTAAAGCTACTTTGCAGTGCTTGCGGCTGCCTCGAAATATAATTTAATCTTACCAAACTACTGATTTATTTTATAATAAAAACTCTAATATGGAACTATTGAAAACAATTCCAATTATATGACATACTTTACAAGTAGTTCTGTAATATATATGGTGGTGCAAAATTGTACAAAACACATTAATCATTCATGATGAATGAAACTTCAGAATTACATAAGCGTGCGTGAAATGCTTTCGGTTAGAGTAATTGAGAGAAGCATAGGGTTATAAGAAGCTTCCATAATATTTTTGTTTTACGTGTCATATTAACTATTTACTTGTCAAAATTATTTTCTTTTTCGACATGTATTTTGGTCAATACCATTTTATACGACAAAAATGATTTATTATGCTAAATACATATAACTATTTGAGTGCATTTTAATACCATTAAAATTCTACAAAATTTTTATGACACATTAATAACACGCTATAACTCCATATCTATAATCCTGATCAATGATTATCTATAATAACATTAAACAGCACTATGTAAACAGCTATTTAAACTATACATTGTCAAAGTAAATTCCTTTTTATTTGGATATTGAGCTTAAATAATTTGTAATATAAACATATTTATTGAGAAAATCAATATATGCTCTACTATATCTATATGTACTATTTTTTGAAGAATTATTCATCACTTATATTAAAAAACATATTATTTTTGGAAAGAAAGGCAGATTTGCGATATGTTTTGATGGGCAGTAAGATAGCATGCAATCTGTATTGCTAAATTACTCTAAGACACATATTCAACAAAATAATTTATTGTCTTCGTACAAACAGTTATTGGAATGACGCGTACATCGCGCGCTGTATTGCCTGTTGGTGTATCTGCTCTTCGTTCGGCGTTGGCGCGACTGGAGGAACGAAAGCTTCGCTGGGCGGCCAAACTAAGTCTAAGTCCTCATCTGTGACGGGTATCTGTGTCCACGGCGGTGTGGCGGCGAATGACACTCTCTCCTGTGAAAAAGCGGGAACAGTTGGGTCGCAAAAATGAAATAGAACGAGCATCCAAATTGGATCGATCATTTTGCGCGTGGACGTCACCGGGATCCACTCCGCGACAACGACGTCGTAAGGAATCCACTTTAAAGGGATCGAAACGTTTCCAAGCTCTTCGTGAACCATCATTAAGCGAGATTCGGCGACGATGAAGTCAATGGTGTTGACCTGGTTGTCCTGGAACACGAAATCGAAGTTTTTATCCCAAAATGGAGGCAATGCATTTGATTTTGAGGTGAATTGAAAGCTTCCAAAGCCTGAAAGTTTGACGCCCGCGTAGACGAATGGCATCGGTGACCTCCTGCACGGGTGGTTTTTCAGGCCGACAATTTTAATGTGAAGACTTCGCATTTTTAAAAAAACATCAAAAGTGACAAACAATAGCCCTAAAAGTGAGGAATGGATATAAAAGTGATATAACCTTAATCTATCTTTGATCAATCAAATTTCAAAAAAATTGGATTCATCCAAATCATAGAAATCGACCTACAGCTACTCATATCAAATCTCCGCAGTTTAATGATAGCAAATATTTATATAAATCATTCATTAACATAACTCATCAAGATTTGTCAAAATATTTTGATCTCAATGGAGATTAATTCTTCATATTTTATCTTTATCTGGGCTCTACTAGTTTTGCTAACACATATTTTCTTGATAAAGGGAATTTTGTAAACTAATGATTGTAACAATTCATTCTTTTGATGATGATTAATTCGTTTAGAGATAAGTTGTGAAGAAATCATCGTTAAATAAAAACTTAGCTTTTTACTATAAATAATAAATCATATAAATAAATAATAAAAAAGACTTCATCATTAATTAATTAAAAATAAAAACAAGTTACACCTTGGCACTTTTCTGTATTCTTCTGTTAGCAATAATGTCGTGTCTTACAGCAGATCCTTCAAGTTCAGCAATTCTGTTGTTCTTTTCATTCAATACCGATAAGTATGACTTCAGCTCATTCTGTAATGATGCGACAAGTTTGTCACTGGACTCAAGAGCACTTAATGATGATGAAATTTCTTGCTTAAGTGCATCCTTGTCAGCAGTGAGATTATCGACGTTCTTCTGAAGCTGGTTGATGACTGACTTGAGGTGTGCGACTTCTTCTGAACTGACTGATGAGGTTTGGATGAGCTCGAGTTCTCTTGTCTTGGATTCTGCTTCTTCTGTCAATGAAGAAATCTCTCTACGAAGATCGCTAACTTCCTTGTTTCTGCTGCTGATTTCTTTGTTGTTGGCAGAAAGAGTTTTGTCCTTCTGTGAAATCTCTGCGTTCTTGGATTCAACGAGTTTAAGGAGTTCGTCGATTTCGTCTGCTTGCGAATCTGTGTTGTTCATTAAGTTAAAAATCTCATCATTCAACATTTCGATCTCAGACTTCAATTGTGCGATCTCTTCGTCCTTGGCAGAGATTTCTTCGTCAGCAACTGAAGATGTGTTTGCGTTCTCTAAATCTGCTTCGAGAGATTCGATTTGAAGCTGCTTCTCTTCTGCTTCAGATTTGAGTTGTTCAATTTCCTTCTTCGATTTCTCTAATTCGGACTTCTTTGCAATGAGTTCATTATTCTTCGCTGTTAACTCTTTCTTTGAGTTCTCGAGCTCATTGTTCTTTGTGTTTAACTCCTTCTTAACTTTCTCGAGTTCATTATTCTTAGAAGTCATTTCCTTCTTCGAATTTTCGAGTTCATTATTCTTTGTATTTAACTCCTTCTTTGAGTTCTCGAGTTCGTTTGTGGATTTCTCGAGCTTCGAATTGATATCATTCTTCTGTTTCTCGAGATCTCCTTTGATTGATTCAAGTTCTGATGTCAATGCGTTGTATTCATTTCTGAGCTTCTGCAATTCATTGTTCTTGTTTGTCAGTTCGTCCTTCATTTGTTTGATTTCTTCGACTTCAGTGTTCGACTTTTCGACTTCTAACTTGATTTCATTCTTAGCGGCTTCAAGCTGTGCATTGAGTTTCTCGAATTCATTCTGCATGTCGTTGATCTTCTTGTTCTTGTCGCTAACTTCGCTCTTGGAAGCTTCAAGATCGCGATTAAGCTGCTCGATCAATTTGTTCTTCTTTTCGATTTCAGCGATGTTCTCTGCAGATTGAGCAGCAGCGAGTTTCTTGCTCTGTTCTTCCTTCTGAGAAAGAGAAGTCTTGAGTGCGGAAACTTCTTCGTTTCTGACTTCAAGCTCCTTCTTAAGCTTAGAAAGCTCTTCTTGCTTCTGTGCGTTATGAGCCTTGAACCTGTTGATTTCTGCAGACTTGCTTTCGATCTCTGTGTTGAGCTTCGAGATTTCGTCGTCTTTGTTCTTGATTTCATTCTGCAAGTTCTTTATCTCTCCATTCTTGTTATAGATTTCGTTCTTAAGATCCTTGACATCGGACTCTGAGTTGATCTTCTTCTTCATTTCCTCGTTAGATTCCTTCATTGCATTTGCTAATGTAGTCTTTATGTCGATCTCACGCCTGAGCTTAGCAATTTCTTCTTCCTTCGCGGACGACTGAGACTTGAGCTTGTTGAACTCTGCCTGTTTGGCTTCTTCTTCCTTCTTCGACTTTGCGATCTGCTCGTTCTTCTTCTCTATCTCTGCTGTCAAGTTCTTGACCTGTTTGTTGGTGTCAAAGATCTTGTTCTTGAGTTCCTTGATTTCATCATCGTTGTTCTTTGCATTCTCGAGTTCCTGCTTTGTGGATTCAAGTTCCTTCTTGAGGTTCTCGATTTCTGCGGCAAGATTGTCATTCTCTTCCGTTGACTTTGCAGCATCACTCTGCTCTTCGTCGCCGTTGAAGAATTGCTTGATTGTTTCGATTTCGTTTCTGAGCTTCTCGAGTTCTTCATCTTTAGCCTTCATCTCTTCATTCTTTGATGCGTTATCGCGTTCGAGTTTGGAATTGAGTTCACGAAGAGAGGAAAGTTCGGATGTTTGACTCTTGTGAACAAGTTTAAGTTGCTCGAGTTCGGCTGTCTTGGAGGCTGTTGTATAACGCGATTGGTTGAGTTCTACAAGTTGATGGTCGTTCTTCGTCCGAAGAGCGCAAATCTCGTTCTTAAGCGTTTCAATTTCGCCGTTGATTGTTGTGATTGTGGCATCTTTAGAAGCAATGGCAGCTTCCTGTGTTTCGATCGTTGATTTGGCTGATTTGACTGAAGACTTTGGTGTTGCTGTTGGATTGCCTGTCAAATCACGAAGGGATGACTTGTAGCTGTCTAATTCTTTGTTTGTGACTTCGTTTTCTTCCTTAAGACTTTCGACTTCCTTGTTCTTACTCTCCAATGCTGCCTTAAGTCCTTCGATCTGTAGCTTCATCGTTTCGAATTCGCCGACTCGTTGTGCAGCATAATGATTGAGTTCCTTCTTTTCGTGATCCTTTTGAATGTTGGACTCCTTGAGTGCTGCAATTTCCTTCTCCATCTTGTAGCAGTCTGCTTGAGCCTGCGCGAGTTCCTGGAACAGCTTCTCGTGGTTGCTTTGGATCTCGTTCATCTGAGACTCCTTGTAATCGTTGGACTTCTTCAATGCTGCGATTTCATTGTCTTTTTCGACGGCTTCGTTAGCGAGTTTCTCGTTTTGGGCCTTCATCTCGGTGATGATTTGTTTCTTATCTGCATTGGACTTCTTCAACTCATTGAGCTCTGTCTTAAGCTGTTCAGCTTCGGCTCCTTTGGCTTGAATAGCCTCCTCCTGCAATTTGATTGTTGATTTGGCTGATTTGACTGAAGACTTTGGTGTTGCTGTTGGATTGCCTGTCAAATCGCGAAGAGATGACTTGTAGCTGTCTAATTCTTTGTTTGTGACTTCGTTTTCTTCCTTAAGTTTTGCGATTTCTTCGTTGAGGTCTCTGATTGTCTTTTCGTAATTGCGATCACGCTCCTGCTGCTCACTGATCTGCTTATAGTGGTTGTTAGCGAGTTCGCGCTCACTTTGTCTCATGTTGTCGATGATAATGTTCAGATCTTCGAGTTGCTTCTTCTCTGATGCTGCAGATGCTTTAGAAGACTTCAGCTCTTCTTCGAGCTGAGCGATCTTTGTTGTCTGCTCTGCGTCACACTTTTCTTCAAGCGATAAGCGATAAGCAACATTATTCATCTCTTTCTCGATCTTGAGTGCTGAATTCTTTGTCATTTCCTTCTGGTCCTTCAGTTCGCTCTCAAGAGACTTTACCTTCTCCTCGAGGCTCTTTATCTGCTGGTCCTTCTGACTGATTGAGTTCTCGGCAGCGATGATTTGGTCCTGGAGCTGCCTTTTAGCCTCATTTGAGTTCTGGTTGTCCTGCTTGAGGTCTTCGATTGCCTCCTTTGCCATCTTAGCGGATGACTTTGGAGTGGAGTTAGGATTGCCTGCGATGTTGCTGAGCTCACGCTTGTATTCGTTGATCGTGTCATTGGCGATCTTGTTGTCGTCAGTGAGCTTTGCATTGTCTCTTCTAAGCTTCTCGTTCTCCTTCTGAAGGCTGTCGATCTTCTGCTGCAAAGCTTTGGCTTCCTCGGTCTTAACAAAAAGATCTTGCTTGACTTCGTCGAGATTGTGTTTGATTGCTTCGAGCTCTGCTTCAAGGCTCTTAAGTTTCTCACTCTGTTCCTTGCATAAGCTCTCTAAAGCGTCCATCTTCTTGACTGTTGTATTTGCTTCTTCATGCAATGATGCGTTGAGGAATGTGAGAGATTCGAGCTTCATCTCGAGATCTGCCTTCTTTGCCTTCAAGTCCGCAATTTCGTCTTCCTTTGTCTTCAGCTCAGATTTATACTTCTCGAGTCTGTCGTTGAAGCCTGCGATGGAGTCATTCTTCCGGTTGATGTCTGTGTCCTTCTCTGAGAGTTTCTCCTGGAGATTCGTGACTTCATTACGCAACTGAAGGATCTGGTCGATGTTGTCCTGATTGCGTGACTGAAGCTCGGCCATTTGCGAATTTATCTGAGTCTTCGCGTGCTTCGCTGATGAAACAGGAGACATCATTGTCGAATCAGCGCCTAAGACTTTATATCCTTGTGCATATTGATTGTTTTCTTCCTGAATCTTCGCGTTTTGTTTGTGCAACTCCAAGATCTCGTTGCTCTTCTCATCCAACTCCTGCTGCAGGATCTTTATTGTTGCCTCGAATTCCTTGTTCTGCTCATTGAGGTCATCGACAACCTCCTGAAGAGAGTCGGTGTAGATGTCCACTGACTGGTTGATCTGCTGCTTGTAGGCCGCGTCATTGGCCTCTTCCAGCTGTTTCTTGAGCTCTTCGACTTGCTTCTTGAAACTTTCGACTTCTTCCTTGTTGTTAGAATCCGCAACAACAGAGATGTTGATGTCTGAAATGTTCACTTCGTCTTCCTCAACAGGTCTCTTCTTCATTGGCGATGGGTTAGGAAGGCTCACGTCATCTTTCTTCTGCATCTCGTCGCTCTTCATCATTTCTTTGAGTTCGTCGATTGTCGCCTTCAAGAGCTGATTCTCTTTCTCGACATTTTGGCGCTGGTTCAGCTCAATCTTGTATGTTTCGATGCGCTGCTCAAACTCATAAAGTTTCTGCGTCATTTCTTCACTTCCGGAGATAAGTTTTTCGTTTTTCTCACGAAGTTCTTCTAATTCGGTTTGAACGTCTTGTTTGTTATTAGATTCGATCAGAGTCCTGAGCTCTTCGTTTTCTGCTCGTAATTCTTTGATTGCATCTTTATATTCGGCGATAATTTCAATTAAAGATTGATTTGCTGATTCCAATGAGTTTTCGATATCAGAATTAACGCTCTTTGTTTCGATATTCTGTTCTTCTGAAACTTTCTGTAGCTGGGCTTTCAATTCTTCAATTGTCTTCTTTAATTCGAGATTTTCGTACTTAAAGTTTTGGTTTTCTTCAAGAATAGTCGAGTTGCTGGTTGCTGGAATAGTTATGTCGAGCTGAGATGCTGTGATTTCGTCTTCTTCGTTGATTTGAGATTGAGATAATTTTTCTGTGACTTCGTGAACGCTGTCATTAAGTTTCTTGGCAGATTTTTCGTAGTTCTCGATTTTTGTGATGATTGCAGCATTCTTTGAATTTTTGCCGAGCTTAGTCAAAATTTCTTGCTTTTGATCAATTTCATTTTGAACATTGGCGTATTTAGCCTCAATCTGACCTGTAATTGTATCCAACGCTCTCTGTAATTTCTCGATTAATTCATCCTTTTCGTTTACTAAAATCGTCTTATTTTGAAGCTCTGTAGTTAAATCTTGGATCTGTTTCTCAGACCTCTCGATCTTTTGTGAATAACCTTCTGACAAAACTTCTGCATGTTTCTTCAACTCTGAAATTTCTTGAATTTGTGTATTAAGACCGGCAATTTTGGCATTTAAGGCTTTGATTTTGTTCTTATTTTTGCTCCTGTTTTGTTCGAGTTTTCCGAGGTTATTTGTTGCTGTATTAAGATCTTTTTGTAAATTCTGTATTTTTGCATCAAAATCTTGTATTTTGCTCTCCTGCTCCTGGAATTTGGACAGATATTGTAATTCCGCCTGATTTAGCTGCTTCTTGTATTTTAATGCGATTTCAGTTATCTGATCTTCCATTTCTTTCATTTTTGAGCACTGATTTCCACCGAGCCTCAACGACATATTTTCCTCCTTCAGGCTCCTGATTAATTGGTCTTTGTCCTTCAGTTTTGCGGACAAAGTCTGATTTTGAGCGCTCAGAATGCTGTTACTTTGCAGGGCCTTCGTGAGGGCCTTCGGGAGTTCGCCGTAGTTCTGCTTTATGTGCTCCTTGACGCCCGACATTCCTGTCTTGCGCGGAGTGCTCATTTTATTAAAAAAAATAAATAAACAGTCATATTTTCTCATATGTTTTTCATTATTTTGGGAAATTATTTATGTGTAAAATAACATTTGCATGCATTGTAAAGTTTGTTTCTTCAATAAAAAAACTTGAACATAAATAATAAATATTTATAGGCATAAAAACAATAAATATTTGAACATAAATATTCAAGTCATAAATCAAATTTATGTTTTGACTTCGATTTTATTTTCATGTAAAAACAAATTATTAGTAAAAGAAACTTTATCTACATGAATTCCACTGTGAAGTCAATTTCGTTTTTTATTAAAAATGCATGATTATCGATTGATTTATGCTTGATTTCAACAATATTTTCATCAAAACTCATATTTATGTTAATTTTTCAGAAAATTTCAATGCTTTTGCCCTTGTATATCTATATTCTAATATGGAAAAAGCATGATCATCGAAGAAAAGAAAAAAAAACTAGATTGAACAAAAAAATAATAAGTTTTCATTTATTTTTGAGATTTTCGAGATGATAAATAATTAAAAATGATTTATTTTAAATCAGAAGTTCATATGCGGCATCATTTTCATTTTAATGAAATATATTTCGATAATAATTTTTGATTTGGTAAAAAAACAAGTGAAAGAACATATACATTTTACAAAATATGATAGTGCAGGGAGAATTTGAAGGAAATTCTATTAAAACATAATTTATTTCTGTAAGCTAAGTATATCTGTCATATCTTCTCTTAAGTTGAGGTGTGCGAGGGCTTCAGCCACCTCGAACTTCTGGATGACAGGGTAGGATAGATATGGCTCTCCGAGGAACGATAAAATTGTTCTCGAATAGCCATCATAAAGTGCACTGAACGAGTGGAACTTCGGTATCATGAAGAGGCCCATATCGCTGATCGTGCCGTCCTCCAGCGACGCCGTTTGGCCATCAGGGAGCACGTGGAACACGAACCACCACCTCTTGGTGAGATTGCACGCGTAAACTAAGCTTCCTTCAAACTCGGTTCTTCCTCCGAAGAAAATGATATGATCTTGGATGAGAACCATTCCTGATGCGAGCGCAGCCGGCGGCGGCGCAGGTCCGGTCGTCTGGACGATCTGCACTGTGTTCGTCGTTGTGTCGATGTCCAGAAGTCCGCCAGACTTCGATCCGCCGTATGCGAGAATGTGATTTTGGTAGACGACGGACGGAATGTTCGCTCTACCGATTATGCTCTGCGGGTAGACCTTCCATTCGAGTGTCTGGAGGTCCAAAACGTTGAGTTCGCTGATCCAATTTCCGTTAAAGCCGCCCCAGAGGTATAATTTGTCGTTCACTACCTCCATGATCGGCGATGAGCGCGCCTGAGGAAGACTTCCGGTCGTTTTTAAGAATTTAAGCTCGAATGTTGCTAAATTGATGAAATGAATGTCAGAATAATAAGTAGAATCAGCAAAACCACCAAATACAATGATGGAATTTTTGTAGAGAACCGCTTTTGAACCAGTTCGTGGAGTTATTGTTTCACCATTTGTTTTCATCAGCGTCCACTGCATTTCATGCAGTGAAAGGCACCAAAGATCGAACGCCATCTCACCGCTCTCGAGCATACCGTAGCCGACGTATACTTTTCGAGTTTCTTGATCGAAAACCGTGAAATGGCCGGTTCTGGGGTCGGGAGCGATGGAGGACGGAGTGTACGTCGACCAGATGCCACTGAACGCGCTTTTCACCAGCGTCTGCTTCTGCCGCGTTTGGTCTTTGTCGACTGCGAAGCCAAACGTCTGCTGGCGGTCCTCGCTGGACCTGGCGCCACCTATCGGGAGGTAGACATCCTTCTGGAAGGGACGGGCGTAATCTGTAGGGTCTACGCTCTGATCAGTGCCCATTTTCGAACAATGTTGTTGTTTAGACGATGGATTGAAAAGTGACACATATTTTTCATCCATCCCCTCAATTTCGTGTAGAATGCTCTCGATTGGCACTTCCATACTAACCTCACCTTCTTTTTGGCAGCAAATTGCTTCGTACACGCTTGTTAATGTAAACAGTTTACATGACATATTACTTCACATCCTTGTCAATGTAAATAATTTACATGGCAAATTAATATCAATCAATCTGGCAATGTAAAATTTTTACAACCAATTTATCTTTCAATGTAAAATTTTTACACGACAAATATTGAATTTGATCCAAAATATAGTAAATAATGAAGGGCATTAAATTAATTAAATAAAATAATTTAAATATAAAATATAATAGTATCTTATTGATTCATGGACAGAATTTCATCGACATCTAAATCATAAAACTCGTTGACATCTTCAATAAGTTTTTCTTTCATCGCCTCATAATCTACGGAGCACTTTGGAATACTGTGGTCATTCGAGAGTTGCGTGATATTAGAATGTTGATTTTTCTTGAGTTCTCCGTATATACCAAAAATATTAGTATCTTCGGTAAGACCTCCTTTGATACGTTTGAACTCTTCGAATGCATCTTCAATTTCTTTTTTGCTTAAGAATATGAACTTATTCCTTCCTCTTGCGCATTTGCATTTCGTAAGATCAGATATCTTAGGCGGTGTTTCATACTCAGTAACAGAATAGTCAGGTGTGTTGTAGTAGCTGAGGGAAATAAATTGCTCACTTGAAGTGTTTTTGTTATGTGAGTCAATAAATTCCCGAGATTTTTCCTTAATGACTTCATAGACACTTACATCATCCAAATCATCTATATCTGTGAAGAACTTTTGTTTAGATTTATCATAGAGAT
>JALKBU010001157.1:0-15638 GCA_023091735.1 Trichomonas tenax | reverse complement strand
TATATATCCACAGCATTTTAGATGGGAAAATTTTTCATTTGCCACCAAAATTAGACCTTAAATATTCATACTGGTGGAGAAAAATCGAGATGTTTGAGTAGACGTAGAAAATTCAGTGACGCCTTATTGCAGGATTTTTATAACATAGGAAAATTTGAAATAAAATTGATTTTATAAAAGTCAATACACACAGCAAACAAGTCTGATCAGCTTGAAAACACAAAATATATTTTTTTTGACAAGCTCATCATGCAATAAATTTGATGGAAAAAGGGTTCTGAAAAAAAATCTCAAATGAATAATTTTTTTCCTTCTAACATATGAGGCTAAAAATTAAAATGTATGATAAATGATACTAGATGACCAAATTCGAAATCTGAAATCTATGAGACCAATTTATTAATAAACAAACACTGGAAAAATCAGTGATTGAATTCTTTGTTTTTTTTTTTGTTGATTTTGTCATTCCCTGATATCTATAAACGGAATAAGTCATAGATGATAATGTGTTGTTATATTTTTGTTGGAATTTGAAGCTCGAAACTTTGGATTTGTGGTCTCCTAGTCGATTACTTTGTGTTTTTATGGTCATTGAAGTCAAATAAATGATTACAGATATCGTATATATCATAATTATGTCGTTGAGACATTTTTGACGTACTAAGTAGATTGAAAGCCTTTGGATTTGTATATATCAAGATTTTATCGTATAATATCGAGAAAAATTTACATGGAATCATAGATTTCAGTAGACTGGGACTGCATCCGGTGGATACATTCCTGGAGGTGGCATCATTCCTGGTGAAGGAGGCATGTAAAGTCCCGGTCCTGCTGGCGCATAAGTGTATTGCTGTGTTGGAGCCATCATTCCGAGACCAACTGGGTTCGCCATTGGAGAGGCGACTGGTGGGACGATTGTTGGGAATGGGTCATTGGACTTCTTTGGAAGAGCCTCAGGCTGTGAAAGATGTGGAGTCAAAACACCCTCTTTCTGAGTGTTGATGGTGATTGTGAAGTCGATAAACTCAACACCGTCGTTATCCAGGACCTTGACGACATTCTTGGCAACTCCATCGCAAGTAACCTCTTCCAAAACAACTCGAGCGCGACCAAGTGGCTCATGGACTGCTCCGTTCGGACGGAAGACAGTAAGGATTAAAGCTGTAGAGGTAACTGGCATCTGTAAGCTAAGTGGCTCGTTGATATCGAAAGATTTCGCTGGATGAATCGGACTCGCATGGAGTGGGACTCCGCCTTCGAACATAAGCTCGACAATCAATCCGGCACCGAACGTAGAATCTTCTACCTTAAGCTCGCCATTGACAAGTACAACAGTGCTGTTCTGCATTATTGATTTTGATATAAAATCATTTGTAAATTGTTTCTCAATCCTTTGAATTTTTCTCTTAAACTGCGATTCAAAATATGATATAAATTAACTATGTGATATTATTATAGGATAAAAGAAATTGAAAAGTATTCAATGATAGGCCATATTGTTCTTAATTTTTATGAAAAACTTTAAAATATCAAAATACCAATCATAGAAATCGAATTTTTATACACCGAAGAGTGTAATTATTAAATAAAAATAGTGAAAATTTTATTATAAAATTGAATACCTCATTCAAAATCAACTATTTATATTGTACTCTATATATGAAATATATGAAAAGTTAATCAAATTCAGAAAATTTTGGTGACAAATTTCAACAATTTTAAAATTCTTATCTGCATCAGATATAAAGCCTATTTTCGAATAAAATCGAAAAAAAATATTAAAATCAATTTTTATGAAGGATCCTTATAAAATAAAGCTCGAATATTCATACCATAGATAACACACTAATTGCATATTATATATTTATTATCTGAAACCATATTAATGATTTGTTGATAAAAATAACATCAACAACATTAATGAATGTTGAATTGATCAATATGGATTGTTTGGAGAGATAAAATCAACAGCTGTTTACAAAAAATTAATTGCTATTGATTTGAATACAGAATTGATAACTGAATATATTTAATGATGGAGAAATTGAATTTTTTGAATACATAAAAAGTTAAAATTGAGAAGTTTTGTTATCATTTAAATCATAAAACTTATATAAAAATGATTATCGAGATGAGCTCAAACAACCAATATAAAATTTTTCGAGAATAATGTGGTCAGAGAATAAAATTTTTGTGATAAATTGTCTTTCGAAAATTTGAAACATTTCACTTTTTAAAATTTTTCTTAAAAAATTTTTAATTCGTTTACTGCATTGAATGTTAATGCTAATTTTAAACTATAAACGAAATGTGTCTTCTGACCATTTTTGAGTCCCCAAACTCTATATATTGAAATTCTATGTGTATGTTAAATCTCTATTAAAATCCGATTCTGAAATCGTTGAAAATATTTTACTCTTTCGCCTCCAAATTTTGTCTGTATAATATACAATATCTAAAAATCTATTTCTTGAATATTTTTGGAATCCGTCATTGTTTGGTCTATTAATAAAATATGAAGTCACTGTGATTAAAGCACAAATAGAGAAAACAATACAGAAAATAATTGGTCAATTTTGTTTGTGTAGTTGGTCTTTGTTCTGAATATTCTTTTTGTTATAAATTGATTATGTCTTTATTCTTTGAATTCTTTTACTTTATCAAAAATAATGACTATGTATCACATAAATAAGGGAATTTAGAATTTAATAATCTCGAAAAATATTTTTGCTTTATCTTTTGGCTATAAATAATTTAAGTTGAGTTAAAATCATAGATGAAGTTTGACCATTTTTGAGATTTCTCCAAATATTAAATTTTAAAAATATTTTGCCTCTATTTTGCGAAATATTAATATAGAAGTGGATCTATGAATAACAGTATGGTTTTAAAAGGTTTTTATTTTTTTAATAATGTCGTGAAAATATTTAAGCATGATTTTTTGGATCATAACAACACTTAAAAAGTTCTTTTGTTTGTTGAAGTTTGGAGAGAATTGTTAAATTTGCAAATTTTGAAAATTATCGATTTGTCCATTACCGATTTAAAATATGTGACTTTGCTTTCCAGAAATACTGTATTTAACCAGTTTTGGCCTATTTCTTTAGTTTCAAGAATACAATTTAACCCTATTTTGACCAATTTTTTAACATCTGTTATGAATTCTTACTATGAATTTATGGTTAAAATTGATTAAATTTTTGCCTTTTGAAGAATGATGGGTCTTAAAATATAGCTTCTGTAGGCTTTGATGAAGCATAGTAAAGCAATAACGTTAAAGTTTCATTAACAATTTGAATGTAATTTTTGGGCTCCACTTTTTTCTCATTGACCTTTTTGAGTTTTGCGATTTTTAACGAGTAAACCCCCTTCATGGACGAATCTGATGAAACATTTACGTGCTTTTTTGGGGTGCTGATTCTAGTGGTGCAATCTGTTTCATGATCTTATATTACTTAATCAAGATATGATTACAAACAGAAACCAATTACAAATCATTAATGGTCTTCTGTTATGAATCTCTTTGATTATTATAACAAATACATCTCACCATTATACACTATTATAGCGTTCTCTCTCTTATTTTTGCTAGAGTTCCTGTAGAAAAAATCAAAAAATAGAAAAGAAAAAATACGGTACGCGCAGGATTCAAACGTCATTTATTTGCTCATGCATCGAGCATACATAGCATTATTCTACCTCAAATTCGCATAAAATTTTCTCATTGGTAACATTACATATCAAATTTTCTACTTTACATGACAAATATCAGATAATATATGTCGAAAATAGTGACTTTCGTTATTCTATAACAGATAAAGCTTCAAATACAAAATTTTACAATAAGACTTTAATATAGACATTATGGCTAACAATGCGTATCATCGTTATACTATACTTAATCAGTTTAGAAATGTTGCCATTGTCCAAACCATAAATATAGTATATTTTCAAATTCAAAAACTATTTGGATTCTTTTATTGCAAAATAAAGCCTCTGTAAGATATTTTTTGTATTCGCAAATGATTGAAAATTCAATGTAATCGAATAATTCAGTTTCCCAGTTCTCCCATGTGATAAATTGATAAGGGAAGAAAGACTTAACACGTGATTTATTGTTACCAAAATCTTGAGTGAATTGATCTAATTTGCCACCTGCTATATAATTCCTGATATCAATAAATCTCAAACTAAATGGATTGTCATTCTTTTTAACTGTTACTTGTTTAAATTGTGATGATGAACCAAGAATAGATTTTATTTTCCATTTTGCTATATTTAAGTCACGAAAGATAAGATTTAAATCAAATTTTCCAGAGTTAAAACCTATAATATCGACGGTATTAAATTCTTCATTTAATAATTCGTTTAATTGCTCATTATTTAAATCATAAGGCTCTTCAAGACTCAGCCCCAATGGGGCGTACTGGTTAATATTTGCTTCTGATACTTCTGTGGCAACAACAAATAGCCACTATTTTTTGAAATTTATATTTTTATATATTTATTTTCATTTATATTTTTTTATATATTATTGGAAGTTATAAAAAAGTAAATTTTAAAAGAATTAGCTTATTTATGTCCCGAGTCTAACATTTAGATCGTTTGTAACGCTAGGTACAAACGAGCGAAATGTTATTTACTAACTGATGACTTTATCTAGCTGCTGGATACAAAAGCTTTGTTTATATTTGCTAAATATAAATTAAATTTGATCGTAATAGATTTAATGCATTAATTGATTAAACAATAGTAATTCAATTTTCCGTTAAATTAATAGCTTATCCACTTATTTTCCGTTTGCTCGAAAAACTCCTTTGGCCTATTTTGAAGTTGGAACGAATAATAGTCATAGATTTTCTTGATCATATACATGACCTTGCAGAATAGTATGCTGAGATGCTCGATGATGGTTTTTCTCAAAACATTGAGGACCAAGATGCCCATTTACAGCTTATTCGAGAAATGCTACCGATTTTATACGATATACTTATTTCCGACTAATATACCGCTAATAAGCTGAGGATATGATATTAATTTAGTAAACTATTAAGTCTGTTTAAGCTACTATTTCATCGCGAGTATATTATGTGGTTATTTCCCCACATAGAGGCTCCCAGCTATTGCCAGACAAGTATGGCTCTGAAGCGTGTAGTCAAATTCAATGAAGGGAGTAAATGAATGCTTGTTAAACCTTCATTTTTACAAAATGCCCGCTATTTTTAATATTTTTTTTTCACTTACAAAAAGAAATAAAATTGACAATTTCATGCAAAACTATTAAAGATATTGATATTAAATAACGAGTCTATCATATATTTTATTATCATTATGATATTTTTAATGAAAAAGAGCAATTTGAAGCAAAATTAGATTTTAAGATCTTTTCGATTTCTTCTTTGCAATAAGATGGTGGATCAACTGATTGGAAGCTTGATGCTGGATCTTGACTTTATGAAGGCATGCTGCGGATCAACTGATTGATCCTCGATAGTATTGAATAAAAAAAGATTAGATTGTTAAATTTTATGTTGTAAATGACCAGATTACGCCCTCCGAAACGCCAACACCTTTTTGTATCAGTTGCGAAATCTTTTGAGCCGAGTTATTCGATGAAAAGACGGTGAGCAAGGCATTTCATATTTTTTTGTGCCACAATTTTCGAGCCAAGTTTGTAGATTATGCTTTTATTTATCATATAATGGCTTTAGTCTTAAAATAATATCGAAATAACGAGGTTCATCATATATCATATTTAAATATTAGGATTTGGTGGCCAATTTGTTGCATACATATATATCATCATATGCCGGTAGTGGATATGCATTCTGGCAAATTGACGAAGTACGATAGCAAATTGACGATGGTTGGCAAACGTTCTCAATTCTTCGGCAAAATCCTCTCAATTGGTCACGATTTTTCAAGGCGAAAAATGGATTGCGTTATATTTATAATAAATTATTGATTTAGTGTTTTCATAGTCTTCAGGATTCAATACTTCACAGTCTTCTTTAACAAATTGATGCTTTATGTAATCAGGATTACATTGATAATATTGTTTACCTTTAAATCTTAAAATATAAACAGGAACTCCATCATCAATCACTCTCTCATCTATTTTATCACTTTCTAAATTCAATATTGTTCGCTGTTTATGTAAGAATAAAAAATAAATAATAATAAAAAAAAAAATAAATTGTCTTTTTCCCACTATATATAGTTTACAAAAATAAGCAACCACCCCCTTACATATACTACTTTTTGATGATATAAAAATTCGAAAATTAAACTGAAAGTGAAAAAAAAGTAGTTGAACAGTTATATCCTAGTCAGTGAGGCATTCATTGAAAAAAGCAGGAAAAGGACATTTTAGTCGAAATTAATTTTGAATAAATCGGTGTGAGAGGTAAAGTCAGTGGTATGTTACAAATATGATTTTGATTTAGCTTGTTGTTGGACTGAAATGTAGAGTTCATAGAAATTTCTTACAGGTAATGGAAACAAAATCGTATCACGAAAACTAGCGTGAGAAAATCTATGCATAGCCAACAAACGCTTGCATTCGAGCTACATATGCATATATTTGAATATAAAAACTTTTCCCGTATATGGCGAAAATATGAAATTTCGTAACACCCTAAAAGACTCTTTTTTAAGCATTAAATGATTTTCTCTTCATCTCTGAGACCAACAACCACGCTTAGCGAGCATTTTGAAATCGTTTAATAAATTTGATCATTTTAGGCTAAAGAAGAAGCTTCTTGGATTAATTATCATATCTTTTGCAATGTTCATGTTAGCAAGAATACTATGGCAAAAGATTGTATACCCTGTCTTTGTTGGTGAGCGAAAACGTAACTTTCTTTGTTCCAGTGAAAAATGCGACGATAGAAAAAGTACGTTAAAAAGCGCTTTTCATTTTCATTAATCGTAAAATCGACCAATTTACGATGATGTCATAACTTTTTGATATATTTCAGGGTTCCTCACTATGGGGAGTCTAAAAACATAAAAATTTCAAAAACTTTTCATCGTTTCATCGTTTTCGAAGAAAAAAGTTTTTTTTCTTTGTTGAATGTCTTTAGGCTTTAACTGGGATCCACGTGGTCGCGGCGCTTTCGACGCAGACGGCAGAATCCAGCCATTGAACTGCAAGAAGGGCGAAGTCGCAAATAACATCATTTCCGTTGGTGATCCAAACAGAGCGAAATTAATGTCCGAATCGCTCGACAAGGACACACCAGTCATCGTCCGCCAGTCCAACATGATCTTCTGCACCTACACAGGCAAATATAAAGGCACACCAGTGTCTATTATCGCTACAGGAATGGGCTTCGCTATGGCTGAGCTTATGGTTGTCCAGGCACGCGCTGTTGTCGAAGGGCCATTGACTATCGTCAGATTCGGCACATGCGGATCATTGCATGCTGATGTTCCAATTGGATGCTTTGCTGTTGCTGATCGTGCTTACTTCGTTCGTCAAGATTTCGAACGCGAGGGATTCCCATTCGAGTTTTCCAAGGAATCCATTCCATTTGATCACGATCTTCATGTTAAAGTTCTTGATGAATTCAAGAAGCTCACAGAATACCGCACAGTTGTTGGCCCAGACACATCAGCTGATACTTTCTACCCATCACAGGGCCGTCTCGATGACAATTTCGTTATGGAGAACCAGAAAGTCATTCCAACACTCCTCGAGCAGGATAAGGACGCCCTTTCTTTCGAGATGGAGTCATACCTCCTCGCTTTCCTCGCTTACAAGTTCCCAGAGGCAAATATGAAGACAGCCGCTGTTTGCTTGACTCTCGCTCAGAGAACATCCGGCGATTTCCTCGACAACGCACGTAAGACAGCAATGGAAAAGGCCGCATGTGGAGCTCTTCTCGAGATTCTCTCCAAATGCTGAATTTATTAATACAACAGAAATAAAAGTTTGACGATAGTACAGTTCTAAATACCTTCATTTTAATAACTTGCTTTTACTTTTTTTCTATTAATATTTTATATTTTTTAATATTAACGACAGCACATTAATTATTTTCAATGCATATACTATCTACATGTATGTTAGCATATTGGCAATATTAAAATTGCTTGATTTTTGATATAATTTTATGATATCAAATAACGATTTTTATATAGTTGTTAATCATTATTCATGTGATTTAATATGAATTTCAGATATAGCACTGTATTTCAATATATGAAATATCAATCAATTGCTCGCTTCATATTTTAGCTTTGTATTGTTTTTAAGAGCCATAAACTTCACAAATATTATAAGTCTGACATTTAACAATCATTGCATTACTCTACCACATTTAATTTTTGATTCGAGATTTCAAGAGGAGATAGCTTATACACATCAGTTTGTCATGGAATTTGATAAGCAAAGCGATCTGTAGTTTATAATTATCAAATTCTCCAGGTATTTGCTGTTCTGGAGAGTTTTTGTTATAAATTGATAAATTTGATTAAATATAAAACAAGCATTACATCGTTCAATTTAGCTGCATTTATATTACCTTATGATCTAAATACAGAATTCATGTTTTTGCTTATGTTATAAAATTAAATTTCTTATTTCAAGACTTTTTTCCAGAAGTCCATTTTTTATCTTCCAGAATCTACTTTATCTTCCAGATTTGCATCCCTAATCAATCCCATCAGCAATTAATATGATTAAACTAAAAATTATTTTTTTTTGTGGAAATTATTGAATTTTGATAAGAAATATGACAATAATGTTTTTCCTGCTTTTAAATATGATATGATTACAAAGGAGTGAGTCATGGCACAATATCAGCAAGTGTCGCACGTGAAGTAATTACTGATAATGAGTAATTTAAGTATAGACTTCCTGTCACATACATTGATTTCAGAAGATCCTCTGATCGATCACTCATAGTCTACATGCATCAGCGAATCTTGCCATGTTTTTAGATTCCATTGCTTCTAATAATATTTGCTCATCAACAGCTAGCTATGATGTGCTGCTTCATTTGGATTTTTAACCAGTGATGCAAACAGAATGTCATATAACAATTTTTTAATTGTTCAAAGGCATCTCGAAAATATAATAATAACATCCATTTATTTTGTGTTTCAACAAAATACATTGTAACAAGTGAATATTATTTTCCTTCCGTTACTTTAGAAAGCTGTGTTTTCTATCAGAACCCCGCATTTTCTTGAAACTATTTGAATGTTTACATGATTTTGATATACAGGGCTCATATGAAAATTGCGAATTAATAAACTCTTACAATTATGAGGAAATTAAATACCCAGCTTTGAAATTAATTAAAAATATGGAACCAACTAATTTATATATTCCGAACCATTTTCGTTGTTTTTACTTTGCAATGATAATTATAATATATTAATCATAACATTTACTACATATTCCAACTCTCTGGAGGTGTTATTTTGCTGTTTCTAATAAATATAATTGCGCCTTTCCATATATCTGATAACAGCATCCATAGTTGCGCTGCAACATTAGGATATATTTTATTAAATGAAGTTTACATAATAATATTTTGTTTAAATGTTAATTCTAACCTAATTTAAAGATGGAAATAATCATGAATATGCATATAATCATTCTAAATTCTTCATTTTTGTCGAATAAATGTTTGATTCAATGCAACAAATATAATTGGATGTTAATAGAATGAAAAGTATTTCATAGATTGAAATGGGATTACTAGCATGCAAGTTTTCATGATTTTGAAATGATAACATTCAGTAACGATATCTTATGAATTTTATATATTATTAAGAAACAAACCAGAACATAATGAGAAATCTTAAACTTTATGATTTTAATCACGCTTGGTATAGTTAATTCTCAATTAAAACAATAATAAATTTCTTTGAAAAAAAAAAACATTCTTTGTTAGACTTCCGAACAATTATAACTGGACTGAAAAGCTCTGATGCATCATTTTTATCATTGTGTTCATCTATAATTCTATAATAATAAGTAAATTTCGATATATTTGTTCAATAAATATGTGAATTTAAAGATTAGTGATTGCAAAATAGATTGAAATAGGAGAATAAAGTTCTAGACTATTGTTATTTTAAGTTAATTCGTTAATTCAATCTTTCGTGCTATATTTATGCAAATGAAAGCCAATCATTTGTAGATCATATTGGAACTTTATTTTGTAACGTTTTCTACTTGTAGCGAGCCTCGAAACACAATAAAGCGACGAATCTTTAAATTAATTTGGTCAAAACATGATAAAGTGAGGTTCCGGACCCAAAAAACTTTTCGAAAAAAACGGAACATATCAATGCTATGCATTTATCCTTCTTATTATCGCAAAATCAAAAGATGATTTAATCAAAACTTGAAATTTGGGGCTAATTTCGCGTTTTTCGTTTATAAAAACAAAAATTACCCCCATATTACGTAGCAATTTTTTGATGACCAAATTACTCTCAAAATTATTAACGCAAATTTAACCTCGATTGTTAGTTCTATAGCTATTGTTTAGTTTCTATAATGTTATCCTATAAAAATTCCGACTGATTAAACCCATATTTTGTAAAGTATTGAAATACTTTTGTAAAATATTGAAATTAATTTTAGGACCATTTTAGAAAAAATAATTTATAATGGGATTGGACTATGGAAAAGTTATCTCTGTCGGAATGTCACTGCTTACAGAGATGATCTTTGGCTTCATATTCGTGAAAGCAAAGCTTATTGATGGAAAGAAGATTCCTGTTCTCAACAAGTTTTGTTATCAAGCAATGTTTTTCCCTTTAGTGTTTAGATTTTTGGCAAATAAAACTCTCGCGGAATTAGATTTTCAACCATTCCTTGTTGTCGTTGTAGCATCTCTTTGCACACAAGTGCTTTTAACTTTGATATTCTTATTTCCTTTGAAAAATAGACCTGAATCGTATATTTCTACATTTTGGCCGGCTCTGTTCGTTAATTATGTCATTGTCGGTATTCCTATTTATAATTCTATTTGGGATCCAAAAAATGTTATTATTGTTTCCATGATTACGTTAAGTAACGATATTGTTACCGCCCCTATATATCTTATAGAGTCAGGAATCTATAACTTGTTTAGAAGAAACAAAGAACATGAAAAAAAAGGCGAAGAAAAAGAAAAATTTTCATTCAAGATTTTCTTGACCATTTTAAATAATCTTGCAACATCTCCGATCATTCTTGGTGATCTCTGCGGCTTTCTTGTTGCTGTAATTGGAAAAGGAGTGCCAACTTATATACAAAGAATCATTGATATCGTTGCTGATGGTGTCCTTGGTATCGCCTTGTTTTGCGTTGGTGGATTCCTTGCCAGTCACTCTATTATCGCCTGCGAATGGTGGGAATTCATCTATTGCCTCATCATCAAGTTCATTGTATTCCCAATCATTGTAGGACTTATTGCATGGGCTTTCAAACTTAGCAATACACTTTGCAGGTGCTGCACGGTTCTCGCAACTCTTCCAACAGCATCATCATGTTACATGATGGCTCAAGGGAATGGATTTGGTTCAGGCATTGCTTCAACAATGATTTTCTGGACAATGGCTCTCTTCATTCCTGTTGTATTAGTTTGGTTCGCAGTTTTAGATGCCTTGAAGATTTGGATGTAACTTTTATTATGAATTCGCATTGTATGTTCCATACAATTTGATTGTTAGTAAATATATTATTTAGAGGTTATATTTTTGATTAAATCTCATTACAGCCAATTAAAAAAAATTATCAATTGACATGTCAGATATTGGTTAGCTGTAAGAGATGATATTTATGTCATTGACGTATTCATTTATAGCATTAATAAAAGAATTTTGTCAAATGTCATTTCAAAAATTATTTGTAAAATGTCATTTGTCATAATCCAAAAATGGATTTTTACTGTGTTTTGATCGAAATTTGTGCCACATCTTGATATAGGATTATACAATCCAGATAAATGGAAGGGAAGAGATACTGTTATCGTTAATAATAATGAGTATTTATTAAAATATCCATGCATTAATGGAGAATGCTCTCCATATGAAGTGGCATTTGATCCAGGAAAGTATGTGATTGAATTAGTTGGCGCTAGTGGTGGCTATGACGGCGTTTCATTAGGTGCTAATGGAGAAATCTCAAAAATTGAATACACGCAAATGCGTATGTAAAGTGTGTACAAGGGGATGTATACGCATTGGGATTTTGCGTATTTGGCGCATCCATATGCAAACTTTCCTATTGGATAGTGCCATTGGGGAAGTTGAGGTACTCCATCAATATACGCATATATAACAGAATTTTCAGTTTCTTCTGGTAATAAATTGGTTCTTCTACATAAACCATAAAAAGATTTTTGATTATTAACAAATCGAGAAAGAGGAGAGATTGAGCGATATCCTGGAGCAGAATGCGAAGGAACTTCCGTACATTCATGAGGAAAATATGTTTGCTGAAAATGATGAAATCCAAACTCTTTAGCTTCATGTATGAATTCATAGGGACCTGACGATTTTGTGAATTTGTCACGTGCCAATTTGATGATAGAATATTATGTAGGATGATTTCGACAATCAAGAATTTCATCTGAGCTCAAAATGTATTCTTAAGGTTGAAATTTATGCTACATATCCATACTGTTTCTATAGCCCTTTATACCAAAGCTTAAATGGATATAAATTTGCTATTATAACTATATTGGATTCTTTTCATGCCAAATCTTGTGTTATTTTTCCTAATAAGTATAATTTGAAAATAATGATTTTTGTTTGTTTATTTGATTCATATTAAATATTTAATATTTAACAACTGAAGCTTTAATTTAAATAAGGTTTGTAGAAACGCCCTCACTCAATATCATATCGGCATCGTCTGGTTTGCAGCAAGCAGATAGTGATGACAATGCCATCAAAATCGTGAAGAATGCTGTAAAGCACATAACAACACCAACTAAAATGAAAGGTAACTTAGGGAATGTTATGAATGCCGCTTTGCATGTTTTTGAAGAGCTTTGCATTGCTCCTTTTCTTCTTCGAAAGTTCCATCATAGCCGCAGCAGCTGTAGGTTTCCTGTAATCTTTTAATAAGTGCCTTTGCCTCTTCATCACCCTTTTCATAAGCAAGTTCGAAGATTCCCTTGGCTTTAAGGAACGGATCTTGCCAAGCGAAGCACATTGCTATGAAAACAATAATGATACCAAGAGAAGCAAAAGAAATAAGAGGCAATAAAATTCTGTACCATTTATGCTTTCTTAAGCAAACTAAGAAACCGAGAACAGATGTTGTAACTGTAAGAAGAGCTATGATAACGAGTAATCCGAAGAAAAGCGGAATGTTGAAAAATCCATTTTATTTGAGATCGGCAAGTTTCAATTTCGTCAGTGGTGCGATGATATAAGCAACAGTGCAGAACATATCATGATGCAGCAGTTTCCACAGCGGCACATTACTTGAAGTGATGTATTCAACAATTATGACAAGTCCACTGAACACATAAAACGATAAAGGCCGCAAATATGTTTTCCCAATGCGCCTCTTTCGATTTTCTCATCATGTCAGGAAAAGGACAATCGCTTTCATACTTTTATAGGATTGCCAATTTTACCGAACGACAGTCTTCTGATACATTTTCGTTCACACAGGACCTATTTTCTCACTTTACTCTTAATCTTTTAAATTGTCGACAATTCAAATTTTTCTCTTTTACAATTTTAGTTAAAGATTTAATAACCATTATCATTTTAATATATAAAAACATAAATATTTTCGTTATTAACTTTTTGAAGATATAAATATATCTAATGAATGCAATAATGATTGATTGTGTGAAAATCGAAAAAATATACAAACTAAATTAGATTTGGCTAATAAAAAATATTTAGTTCACATCACTTCAAATGGCCTTTGACATTGGTGTTGTTTTCCAAATCTTGGCAATAATTGGTGGCATCTTTGCCATCGTCGTCGGCGCCTTCTGGTTCATTAACGCCGATTTCTTCAGAGGCGTTAATGGTTTCTTCCAAATAGTTTTTGGATTATTAATTATCTTGACAGAGTTATGGCGCCCATCTTTCTTCAAGTACTTCGGCTTCCTTTGCCTTTTCTGGGGCAAGGCTTTGATGTTCATGATTCTCTTCCTTCGTACGTTCGTTGACAAATTCAAGAACAACGAAGTCCAGTTCTGCGGTTGGATCATCGATATTGTCCTTGCTATCACCTTCCTTATCTTCGCTATCATCTTCGGAGGTGGCTCAATTCCAATCCTCCAGAAGAACGGAATTGAAATGGGAACATCATCAAGTGACCTCTTCAAGAGCAATGTTGCTGACAAATCATAAAGATGTTCATTTTTTAAATCGTAATTATGCTCGATTTTTATTTTAAACATTTATCCTTTTAAATTTATTTTAATTTAATACTGACAGCCGATATTACTACCAAAATATATTACTATCCTCTTTCTCCTGGCCTTTGAATTCGACTTTTAAGATTTTGGTATTTTATAAAATTTAAGGCTTCTCAAATACGAATAATAGCATAGCAATGCCATCAATAAATAAATATAACCTCGACTTCCCATGAGTTTGTTTTAATATTTTTGTATTGCCTATAAATATTTATGACAGTACATCAAATCATATCCTATAGTCGATATATGAGTGTGGATTCGTTCAAGTTTGATATTTCAAAATAGTAGCAGAGTGAGGGGGTTATTTGCTAGATTTTGTAATCATATATATAGAGGATGTATGCCAACATATATATATAGACCACATAATTGAGCAAGTAATTTTAAGTTTAGTAAGGAGAGGGGGTTTTGTGGCACTTTTTGTAACTATATATAGTGGGGGAAAAAACTAAGTTAATTTTTTATTATTTAATTTTTAATTAGTATAAAAACAACTATATATAGATGGTAACAATCCCACCTGAGCGAATGAATAAATACATTAAAAAGTCAATTAAGGACTTTGAAGAATCTAAAGATGTGTCAATACCTCAACGATTAGGTCGTGGTCTAAATCCTGAATGGATTAAAGAACAATTTAAAAATGAAGGTTGTGAATTAATATCGAAATATGAAAATTGTAATTCAGAAATGACATATAAATATGATGGTAAGATGTATGTAACAACATGGAAAAGATTCCAAAAAAGAAATTTTGAACATAAACGACTAAAACTTTCTGACAATGAAATTAAAGTAATAGATGAACCAAAAGAAGATGGAATTAGTATTTACTGTTATAAAATAGTAAATGGTAAAAGCGGAAAGGTGAATAGAAAAGTTTTAAATCCTGATTACATAAAACATCAATTTCTTAAAGAAGACTGTGAAGTATTGAATGCTGAAGACTATGAAAACACAACAGCCCAATTAAAATATAAATATATTGGAAATGATGAAAGATGTAAAGATAAAAATAAAATTTATTTAATTTCTAATAACAATTGGCATTCATTAGGCATTAGAAAACATTTTAAAGAATATGGTAAATCAACTAAATTTTTCAAGGGTAGTAGTAGACTCAGGGGGTTATATGCCACTTTTTGTAACTATATATAGTGGGGACAATAACTAATATATATAGTGGGAAAAACTAAGTTAATTTTTTTATTATTTAATTTTTAATAAGTAAAAAAG
>JALKBU010001156.1:0-15667 GCA_023091735.1 Trichomonas tenax | reverse complement strand
CAACATTCCAAAACAAGAAGATAATTCCCATCACTCGACGTGCGAAATATAGAGCAATGTGCAAAATTGATGCTACACTCAATAAGAAATACCACAAAAGGTGATAAAATCATCACTCCACCAAAAATTGTGACCCCTCCCCCTACTAAGGAACAAAATATTAAAAACAAGATATTACTCAAAAAGTATTGAGAGCATAACAATCCAAGAACGAAGTGAGCAAGATTAACATCCATGAAGTTAATCATATTAACTCAAAATAGTTTGATAAAGCCAATGAGACTACCTACGGTTTCAAATAAGGTTACACATCAAAATCCTCTCAATTTAGATATTTGAAGGAAGGGCTATGATGTACTCATCTATTTTTCTCTGTGTATGGTTGCGCTGTTTCGAATAAACTTTTACAAATCTGGTTCGTGTCGTTTTTTTTTTTCTCGTGTGCATGGAAGTTAACGGAAATTTTTCAAACACCGTTCTAACACACATAGACGACATCGCCGCCATCAGGGACCTCGAGAGACCTGGAGAAGAGCCTCTTTTTACTCAAAATGATATAAATACGAATTTGATATTTATGCGACTAGCAGAGAAAGACTCGAAGACTATCGATACGTTGCTGCCTCTGGTAGCCAATTCGATTCATACTATTCACAACCCAAGCCTCGCACTAAACGTTTTCGAATCTCCAGAAAATTTCTCAGAATTTATTGGAAACTTACCAATTACGACCTTATTGTGTTTCCCAGAAGTCGACAGAACTAACATGTTGCTTACAAAGATTAAATGCCCTTTCTGCAATTCATATTTCGATTTCGCAACTACAGACAGACTCAGAACGCACATGCTCACAAACCACAACAACGCAGATCCTACGGAAGTAATAACTACACACGCTTACGATCATAAATACATCGAACGATACTTTGGACTAAAAGTTACACAAGGAGCAGCGATAGACAGCGATGACATTCCATGCACAGAATGGTACTGCAACTGCCCGAACTGCGAAGCACATGGTACAGATTATCAATCGAAATTACAGCATATTCGCGAATATCACAATGACAAATTTTCAAAGTACCCAGACATCATCGCAAACGTTCTTCGCTGGGCAGCTTATGGAAGAATTCCTCTCGTAAAAGAATATTTCAAAGATACGATTCTCACCGAATTCAAGATTCATGAAGCTTCAGCAGAAAGAACCAGACTCACGATTGATTCCAAGAACACAAGAAACTTTGCACAACTCTTAACAGATTACCGCGCATCAAACGAAATCGCAGATTTCCAAGCAACAACAAACACACTTCAAACATTGTTCAGCCTCACAATTCAATAATCTAGTGACTATTAATCTTCCTGCTAATTTACAATTATTTCATCCTTTAGCAATTACAAACTTGTTGTAGCTAGAAAAAAATTGTTATTGATCAAAAAAAATTCATTTTATTCATCTGATGACAATGGAATACTTTATAGAAAGAATTTATCAATAGTAATAAGAGTCCATGTTCATATTCTCAATCTTCCTGACTCAAATTAAACAATTAACGATTTCTCCTTATATCGTCATCCAGGGATTCAAACAGTAACAGCTCCAGGTGTTAGATCAATTGGTGTAAGTGCATTTGAAGGTAGTACTATTAAATCAATTTCCAAATTAAACTCAATAAATATCGTTCAATCTGGAGCTTTTGCTTCAACGAGTGAACTTAATATTGAATCTCTTAATAGTTATGGAATATGTAGGTTTGCTTTTCAAAATTCCAATAACTTAGATATCGCATTTTCAAATGGATTAAGTTATTTTGAAGATTCAGTGTTTCTTTATTCAGTTATAAAACAAATCAATTTTAAAGATGATTGCAGTCTCACGAATATATCAAATAATTTATTTCAAGGTTCAAGAATTAGCTCAATATCGCTTCCTAAGAATGTAATCATAATAAATCAATATGTTTTCAATGGATGCTTTTTGAATAAAATCAGTTTAAACGATAAATTGCAAATAATTTCATCATATTCATTCCATACTTGCCATTTCTTACAATATATCAGATTACCATATTCACTTAAAGAAATACAATTTCAGGCATTTATATCATGTCACAGTCTTCTCAGAGTTGAATGTGATATTAGGTAAAATTTGTCTGTGCTTGAATATTACGCTTTCAATAGTTACACTAATTTGAATGCAGTTATCTTTGGAATTATCAATATTGATTATTCTATTTTCACAAAATACATTTTCAGAGAATGTACCAATAACAATACAATAATAATATCAGAAAATGATCAAAGATATTGCATTGTAGATAATGTTGTTTTCTCTCTCAATATAAGTTTATTAATCATGGCATTTATAAACAATTCTGAATATACAGTACCAAGCTCTGTACAACAAATATGTCAAATGGCATTTTATCAATGCTATAAATTAAGTTCAATATCATTTTCGCAACCAAGTCAATTATCCGTGATATCACAATTTGCATTTTATTATTGCATAAATTTAAGTTTAGTGACTTTTCCTGCTTCACTTGAAAGGATTGAAAATAAAGCATTTTATTATTGCTATAATCTAGAGTCTGTGGAATTCTCTGACAATTCAAAATTAAATTATTTAGGACAATATTGTTTCTTGCAAAAACAAAAACTCAGATCCATTAATTTTGGAAAAAATTATGTTCTAAACACAATTGATATTAAGTGTTTTGTTTATCTTCCATCACTGAAACAAATTACAATACTAAATTCTGTTACAAAAATAAGATATCAAGCATTCTATTATAACTATTTGGAAAGTATAACATTCGAAAAAGAATCAAAATTGACAGCAATCGAAATGTTAACTTTTTATAACAGCTTCAATTTGAGTTATCTTTTAATTCCTTCTTCAATTCAGAGAATAGACGTTTATGCATTTTATAATTGTACTAATTTAACAAAGATAGAATATGAATTTAAATCAAGCATAACTTTCATTCATGAATCTTCATTCCAATTATGCAACAACTTAATAGAATTGACTGCGCCAGATTTAATACAATATATTTGGAAAAATTGTTATGGAATATTGAGTTCTTTGCAGATATTAATGTTTTATCCAAATATGACTATACAAAGTATTGATTCATACGCTTTTAATGAAACTAATGTATCAATCAATGATTTTAGGAAAATACAACAGTCCATAGAATTGAAGCCAATGCATTTCCATCATTGTGTAATTTGAGGAATTTTTCATTGTACAATCTGACTTCAATAGGAGATTATGCATTTAGAGATTGCATCAATTTATTTGAAGTATCAATTGGAAATATCAAAAATATTTCAATTGGATGCTTTTATAATTGCACTTCTTTAGCTAATGTTAATTTATTATCGGATGAGATAAAAATAGGAGACTATGCGTTTGCTTTTTGTTATAATTTAAGGATTGATGTTCAAAATATTAAATCAGTTGGAAGAAATGCATTTGAATCATCTTATTTACATCAAATTCCACCATCAATTGTGCATATTGACCAAAGAGCTTTTTATAATTGTACGTTTGAAAATCTATCGCTTTTGATTCCAAGTACAGTTAATTACATCGATGAAAATTCATTTAAGAATGTTCTCATTGAAAACATAACATATACAGGATTAATCGATTTCTCAAACATTAATGCAGGATTAATGCCATTAACAAGCGTATATGTTATTTGCTATTACCCGTCTTCTTTGTTTTGCAATCATCCAGTTATCAAACCAGATCAATGTTGGATGAATGATTTGAAAACGAAATCATTAAATCCATATCGTCAATCGATTTTATTCAGACGACATAAACCTTAATTTTCAACTAAATTGTATCAATTATTCTTCACAGCATCAATTGATTTGTTTATTTAAATGATTCTGATACAATATTAACATCTATCTTTCGGTGAAGATTCGCTGTAATGAATCTTATTTATATTATCCTTTTGGAGCAATTTCCACCTTCACTCTCAGTACACATAGGTTAAAATTTGTTGATGCCATTCAGTTCTAAGAAGAAATAAATATTTTCATTTTCATGATGCATCAAAAAATAAGATAAATAGCATATTGATTGCTGAATAAAAATCTTTTAATAACATATCTCAATATGTAATATTATATATGTTTATTATGTTTAAAAGGCTGAAATATGATGTTTTGATATGGACATTTTTTTGCCATGTAAATTCCATTTTGTCAAAAATAAATTCGTTTTTATAAATGAATGATGATAACAAAGCCGCTTTCCAATTAATAAAGATTCTTCACAATTCAGGGCGACCTAAGGACACAGTTTTCTTTCTACAAAAGATGGCGACTGCAAAAAAAGAATTAGACGATATTTTTCTTCCAATTTTCATTCAATCACATAAAGCATACGTAAACGAGAAGCGAGAGGCAATCAGAAAGATTGATGAAGCTCTTGCGAAGAAAGAAATCGACGATGACGCTTATATTGCGCAAGTTGGAAATTACAGACAAAAGAAATACGACGAATTATACTTAATATGCGAAAGAACTGTTGCTCTTGTTGATAAAATTTTGATTCCTAATGCACCAACACAAAGTATTAGATTCTTTTATTATAAAATGAAAGCAGACTTCCTTAGATACCAAGCAGAGTACGCCAAAGATCAGTTAAAACCATATTTCGTTTCTCAAGCATCAGATAGTTACCAAAATGCACTTTTGATCGCAAAAGATCAATTCGAAGCAGAAAGTGTGCAATATCTCGGATTGGTCCTAAATTATACTGTTTTCTTGTACGAATTCAAGAACATGAAAGTGGAGGCCATAAAGTTCATAGAGAGTACGTTGGATATGGTTGTGCCGACAATCAACGCGAATCCTTCGAGATACGCAGATTCGCAGCCATACGTTCAGATGCTTAGAGATAATTCAACTCTATGGAGGAAAGAAACAGATATACCGCCGGATCAGCCACCTCCTCCTGAAGAGCCAAAGAAGGAGGAAGTTCTGCAGCATTTAATGGAAGAAGATCAGCATGAAGAAACTCCCGAGAAACAAGAGAATAAAGAAGAAAAGCCAGAAGAGAAACAAGAAGAGCCTAAGACAGAGCAGGCCCCTCAGGTCCAAATAATAGAGCCAACTATTGATCTGCCTCCATAAGAATCATAATTTGTTTTTGTTCTTTAAATATTTTGTCAAGTAATTATAAATTTGCCATGTAAAACGCAAATTTTCAAAATTGCAATGTAAATAATTAATGTCATGTAAATTTATAATTTGTCAAGCAAAACTTTAATTGTCAAGTAAATTTTCAAAATTGCCATGTAAATTATTTTTGCTAAGCAAATTCTGATGTCAATATATTTGGATAAAAATTGTCAAAAAAACTGACATATTTTTCTTTCAAATATTGATGGACGACAATCGGCCCGAATCAAGGCGTTACTATCCAAATGAGGCGGAGTTAGCTATTCTCAACGGTGCCATAAACCAGTACTTTAGTTATAGCGAGCGCAGCACTGAAAGAAGCAAATTTGCTGAAGAAATAGCAGAAAAATTGTCAGCAATATCACCTCACTGGAACAACAAAAGGACAGTGAGACTGTGGTTTACGAACAATAGATCATCGATGATGCTGAACCAACAAATATATCCTCAATATCAACAATTACAGCAACCGATTGTACCAAAACCACCACCTACACCACCTACAACTCCTCCGAGACAAAGTTCTGTACATTTTGCGCCAACATACAAAGTTTCAAATCCATCACCAGCTCAGCCTCAATTTCAAGTACCAATACAACAACCAGTAAATTTACAGATACCATCTCCTTGGCTCATTGAAGAAACAAGGCCGAATTCTGCTTCAGAATTCCTACCAAGTTTGATTCAGCTTTGCAACTCAGCGAAACTAGCCAAAGATGACGAAATTAAGACAGTTGTCGATAACTTCGATGTGGTTTGTACCAAAATGCGCAAAAATTTCGTTAATACTTCACTTGAAAATCCCGAGTTGTTCAAAGTCATTAATTTTCCATCACCTAAAGAAGTTTTACAAAATTTCATCGATATGCCACCGAGACCACCATCAGTGGATCCTCACGCAGCTCTTTGGAAAGTAAAACGAAATAATACGTGCACAATCAAAGGATTTGATGCTTCTTTCAACGGAAAAGATGCAACAGCATATGTGCATTGCCTACCAGCGACACCAGAGAGAGCATTATCACTACGAAATAACAATGAATGGAAATGTTTTCCAATAAAAATTAAACAACAAGTAGATAAATGCGTCGCAAACGATAAATTCGGATACTCACTTTCTAACTCTTCACTTGTTATTACAGATTTCAACACAAATATTTCTACAAACGAAATCCAATTAAATTCAACGCCATCAATTGCTTCACTTGCATTATCAAATCATGACAGCGTTGTTTGTGGTTTTGGAACAACGCCAACCATTTATTACGTGACTTCTAATGGAAATGTTTCAACTATCACCCCAAATGTTCCTATTTCGTGGGGAATATCTGCATTGAACTTTTTGTCCAATGGATCGTTTAATGGTATCGTTGCAGCCTTCACACAAAGTCCAACACTTCAAATTGTTGGAATTGATCGAAAAACTGTCCGTTATCTTGTTGGACACACGGATGTGATCAACAACATAACTATATCCGATAACCTCATTCTTTCTTCATCAGAAGACAAAACATCGAAAATTTGGGATATTAGGACTCAAACCCCAGTTATGTCATTATCTTGTGATAAGAAATCAATAACAGGTTCTTCTATAACCGGAACTTATGCTACACTTTGTACATATGATGGCTGCGTTTGTATATTCGATTTGAGAACCTGTAGACCTACAGTTGGACTCAAAACAGATGAATATGCATGTGAATCACCATTTTATGATGATGCAAATGATACATTGAAGTTATTTGCTGTTGCTTCAAAAGATGGAAATAATGATAGTTTGCTTTTCTTGAATGATGATATAGAAAGCTCGAAATACATATATAGAGAATACAAGTCGATTTTCAACAAACCTATCGCTTAAATAAAAATTGTTTGATATTTTCGTTTAATTATCTTCTTTTTAAAACCATTATCCATCAAGTTTAAGAATAGAATCATAATATACACATTCAATATATTATAAATCTATATCTAAAAAACTCAAATATAAGTTAGATAAAAATATCAAATTTGATATTTTTGATTTTTTAAATGAATATTTTCTAGAACTATAGGATTTGAGGTTGTTATGCTGTGTTTTATTAGTAAAATAAAAATTTTTGATTTGATAAGAGAAAAAAAGCAAAAAAAACTATTTAAAAAAGTGATATATAGAGTAAAAGCAGACACTATACATCATTTTTGGGACAGATTTAGAATTTGGCGTCGCGGAGCAACAATTCGTTTGGCTTCATTGTAAGAGATATTCTTGCGTCAACAGAATCGAGTTCTGCTGGTGTAAGTGGACGCCACTGAATTGACTTCTGTTTGTCATACTCCCAGAACAAGAATGTACTGGAAGTCTCTGTAATAACTTGAGATGTAACTTTAGCAGAGCAGAAAACGTTCATATACTTTAAGTTTATTGAACCATCAGCATTCTTTGTGGCTGCAACTTTGTAAATGGTTTTTGAAGCGATTCTTGTCTTTGGATCGAAATAATTAATATCCATCTTGAAATTATACGCTAATATTGATGTAGATGCTGCGAATTTCATTTTCTTTGTGAAACGTGTGATCTGATCTTCAGTTAAAGCAGGAATCAGTCTCAATTTTTTCGCTAAATCGTTGTAAGAACACTTCAAACTGAATGGTTTCGAGATGGTGTTCACGTTGATGAAAATTTCGATCGGAGGATTCGTTACTGTTGTTCCACAATTTGCAGAAAGAAGGAATAAAGATAACATTATTTTTATCACTTTTTTAAATTTTCGGTTTTGACAGACTTTTGACGATTTTTGCCTTTTTGTGTTTTTGGTTTCTCTATACATGATAATGACGTTTATCCAAGGAAAATTTTGAAAAATAACTTAATAAATTTAATCGATAATCATAAAACTGATTATTAATCGTTCATATTAAAACTACATCTTCGACATAAAAATTGCAAAATAATCTATATGTAATTTATATCCAATATTCATTCTATATCTGCTTTTCGTAAATCATCGGAATAAAGACGTAATTGAAACAACACAATGGTGCTCAACAATATAGTTATTGATTTCTATAGTTAATGGATGATTACGTTTTATTACTGTCAAAAGAAGAAATTTATTTGCAAATGATGATCATCATTAAATCTGTGACAAATATCACACTACAACATAATGACAAATGATATGTCCAACTGCTTCAGTCTGATTAATCTCTTTATTGAAGAGTTGTATTACCCTATTTAAATATAATTTTTATTTTTGTTTTACCCTATTTAACATCAGTATCGCCACTCCCCCTGCCTTAGAGCATATTTACATGTCATATTATCAGATTTATTTTTTAATGGATTGCTATACCGAGTTCACCCAAAAATCATATGGAAATTGCAAGCCAAGCATTTGCAAGATGATTTATTTCGTATACTACTATACATTTATACCATTAGTTATCCAAGAAATGTATCTTCAATAATGTGATTTTCATTTTCCCAAAAAAACCATACCACAATCACCAACTTTACCTCTTGATTGCTCAAATATTTCGTACATGTCGACTATTGGAGAAATAAAAAAGATATCATGCCGTTAATAATTTCTGATCCTTAAAAACAATATTTGATTAAATTCTAACGATGAATTGTAATATATGGGCGATTTGTCGCATACCTGCACATTTATTATTAACCAATTCTTACAAAACGTCGAAATTCTGCTGATGATTTTCTCAAAAACATGAAAAATATACTTATTCGTATGCAAATAATATTACCGTTGTTAGTAGTATCATACAGAGAGTCTATTCATTGATTATTACAACTTAGATACCAAAAACCAAATGTTTCTCATAATATTTTCGGAAAAAGGCTTTTATATTTTAAAAATAACTCTTGAGAATAAATATATTTATAAAGTATATCATATCAACATAATATAAAGTCTTGAATCACAGTTTTTTGAATTTTCATTAAAAATTTGATTATTTCTATTTCATCTCTTTTCTCTGGTGTTTCGCATTCATTAAGAATTATTGCAAACATTTTATGATTTAAATTTTTAAAATATCTATTGTATTGTAGTAAATGAGTAATTCTTGATATTTTGAATAAAAAAATTTCAAAGCAAATTCTGATTTTCTGATATTATCCATTCTACAGTATCTCCTGTTTACATAGTATTGATTTTCAAATCAAAAAGTCAATTTTAAACATTTATCATTTTTAATTTTCTTGATTTATTGAGATAACAAAAAAATATTGTGATATTCTTAACATATGATCAAGTGATATTTATATTTTTATACTTAAGATAGCAGAAAAAATTTGTTTAGATTCATGAATCTAATATTAAATTAAATTAATATACTAATTTAGAACATACTTATGGCTGTCTCAATACTTGATGTTAAAGATGATTGTATCTTCTACATATTCGTGATATTTGCTACACATCTTCCCCTCTTCTCAATGGACAAGCTTCACCAAAATTCTTAATGACAACATTTAAATGAGTATAAATACAGTATCATTATTCCAACATACCACAACAGGATCTCAAACTTTGAAAAAATTCTTACAAAGGCTGTGACACTCCCTTTCCCAGATTCAATTTCCTTGTAACTTTAATGGTAGACACAGGGGATAGTGTAGATGCTCATACTAAAATATCTAAGCTCTACTAACTTAAGATATAGAGAACATAATTTTGGAATTTGATTAAATAAAAATTTGTAATTTGACAATTTACATGTCAAATTAGTCTAATGGCAAAAGGATATTTTTGACATATTAGTCAAGTGTTCGATTCTCGATGTAATTGTATTTTTTCTTTCTAATCATAACTACATATGTGTTCGTTGAAAAAAAATCATTCCATTGCAAAATAGTTATATGTAGGATGTAATATATTAAAATGAGTAAGAGTTAATCATCAAATGAAATTTTTCAATTCAATCAAATGATATTACATTTAATTTCATGCTTTTACATATGATTTGCATATTACTGTATCAAGTAATATGTGATTTATCATTTAATTTTATTTTTTAGCTAGTATAAAAATATTTGAGAAATACATATACATAATTGCACATTGCTTAGCCAACATAGCTGCACATTTTCAAAAAAATTTATAATATATATGTATGCATAAAATATAGTTTCATAATCAAGATCTTTGTGAATTTGATTTTTTTTGCATTGAATTCATCAGTTTCAAACGAAATTAATTAATTTTGGTTTAAAAGCCAAATTGTGATATATAAATGGAATGCCTCAACTGAATACAATGTATTTTTAACGTAATTTGGAATTCTTGAGTCAATTTTGAGTCCCGGAAAAATTATAGCACTCAATTGACTACTTTACAAAAAATTGTTTATGTTGAATAAATTATCTTTTCAAATCTAATATTAAAATGGATATTGATAACGAATACAGTAAACACATACTCGAAAATCAAGAAACATTAGGACCAAATACCATTTTATTGACTGCAGTTTTGAAATTCAAAATGTATCTCCTGAAGTTATGTTAGCCAAGCCATGGTAATCAAGTATCTTAATCTTTGTGCTAGTGGCTTTCCAATATTTCAAAGTTATAAAAATAGCAACTGACAATTTTTTAAATGAAATATTATAACATATATTACATGATATAAAATGCATGTTCACTTCAAAGTTCGATTTTTGTGTAAATTGAATAGATTCTTCTCAATTTAATAAACTTTTCAAAAAAGAGTTATCATTATTTTTGGAGAATAACACACAGAGCTTATGCATGAACACTTGGAATACTTTTTTCCAAAAAAAGCTAAAAAAGCATATTTGTGATTAGATTTACCTATTTATCATCGACAACAACCAATTTTACGTTATAAAAATGCTATATAATTGGAATATATTATAATGAGTAAAGCACATTATGACAAATCAATGTTTTTGATGCAAGATATATCTAATATTTTAATGAAATATAGACTTTGTTAGCTAATTCTTTAATATATCATACACAACATGATTTTGCACATTGGAGTTCAATAACTTCGCAAGAAGTTAATTCAGTGAGTTAAAAAACGAGTTTCACCGACTTTGTGTATCAATTTTAGACAAGTCTTGAATAGATTTTCAACAAAAATGAGATCCACGCCTAACTAAATGTATAATAATATTTAGCTCTATATTACTGTTGACTATATCATTGTGCTAAAATATTAATATAATCCAATTCAATGATAAAAAACATTTTATTAGCCCGAGAAGGATTTTTTAAATAAGGCTAAGAGAGTCACGGCCTTTATTCTTACCAAATTATTATGCAATCGTAGTCCATACCTCAATAAAGTGTATATCTATTGGAATGATTTCGATAGAAGCTATTCTCCAATATTTGAACATAATTTGGATATCAAATGCAGAAGAAAGATTCCTTTGGAGATTATTGATACAATAAATAGAACATTCACTTCTCGCTTTTTAAATCCCAAACACAATAGAAACATAATACGTTGTTTCATTAGATGATGATTTCATTATTGAATCAAATAAACATTACAATCATAAACATTACCAACAGATATTTGGGCCATTTGCTAGAAGCTATAAATCTACCAATTACACAGGTGGATTTCATTGCCCTTATAATTTTGTTCTTCCAGGATTTGCTTTTACGCATTTTTCATATTATCAAAATAAATTTGAACCTTTATTCAAGCCATTTCGAGATTTTGTTGATAAATTAAGCAACGGAGAAGACCTTCTGATGAATTACGTCATTAAAAGTACCATTCTAAATTCCATTCAAAACTATTTCCATTCAGGGCTGAAATAGGCAAAATCGAAGATTATTAGAATTAAAAAGTTCTTTTGCTTGGATATGACTATTAAAAATAAGAATGAATCGCATGAAAACACATTAATATTTATAACATAACACACAACATATATAAAGATAAATTAATTATCACTTAAAAGTATTGAGTCGTTCTCTGAAATTCTTCTTAGGCCTTTCATAACAGGTTGTAATCTATCTGATCTCCTTGGTTGGGTGAAGAAGCTGAAAGCAAATGCAATAATTACACTCAATACAGTCCATCCTAATATCAAGTAAATTTCTTCGATTGATTTGATCATGTTATCGAATGGACCAATGTTCGTTGGTGAGTTGCAGTAGATAACCATGAAAACGAAATACAATATCACACTTCCTGCAACACCAAACATATTGAGAATAGTAATTTTTTCGAAATCGAATATAACAAAAGAATAATAGATGATGAAAGTTATCGATAATCCAATAAAAGGCAATTCAACTGCTTGAACTGGATTCAATGAACATTTTGAAATAACAAAAATTGCGGATTCAATTACAACAAAAGCAACTGCAGAGAACAAAAAGCACAAAGCTAATGTTGTAATGAAATCATTATCTATAGGATTTGGCTTTGAAACATTCATAATTCTTTCTTCAGCTGACTTTGTTTCTTTTGATAAACAATGAGGGAAAAGAGCAATCAAAGAGAACAAAATCATAATTGGATACAAATATGGCTCATAAAGATAATTGTTATGGATGGATGTACGGAAAGTGAAAGCAAATTGAAGCATTGCTAAAACGATATCTTTCGGAAAAGAAAACTTAATCAAGGCGTAAATTCTTTCGCTTATCAGATGTGCGCCAACGAAAACTAATGAAGAAAGTTGCTCATAGCTTGTAACAATTAAATCTGAACTAACATTGTTAGGTTTGAGTTCATTAACAGGCATTGCAATTGAAAGAGAAGCTGATGTCATGTAAGAGAAATCATAAATAGAATGACCGATTGCCATAACTTTCTTTCCTTGTATTTTCTTTTGATATTCAACGAATGCAGCTGTCTGAAGATAGTTTGATCTTTGCATGATTAACACATGAGTGCTCTTGAGAAGTTTGTTGACTTGAGGAGCATATTCACTCGTTGGAATATATTGCAATGAATGACCTGTAATGATAATGCAGTTATAAGTTCTATTCTCCAAAAGATAAGTTAAAGAAATGTCAACATCTTCTTGGCTGTTGCCTTTGATTTGCCCAATAACTGGATCATTGGAATCAGTAACACCGAGTGATATACATGTAATGAACAAAGACATTCCTTTTGATAAGGTTGCGAAGCAAATCTGTCCAAACATTTGCTTTGCTCGGCTCAAGAATAAAAGACTTCCACGTCTTGCTCTATCCTCAAAACCAAGCATTGCAAGGAATGTCATATTCTTCTCCAGCATGTCTTCAACCATTGGATACTCAAATTCAGTTTCAAGTGCACCAAGTTCTGTAACTTTTTGAACAAAATGATCATATGATTTTCTTGACATTCTTTTATACGCACAAACTTCAACATGGAATCCTTCATTATGGAACTGCTCATAGAATGAGCCGTACTTATCCAGCTTATCAACAATAGGCATCATAATCTTGTAAATGCCTCTTGAAAGAACCAAAAGATCTTCATTTCCATCATCAACGACAATTGTAATTCTTGGATGCTTCGTGCAAGAATGAATCAGTCGACATATCTTATACATGTGAACTTTATTATCTATAAGAAGAACACTTTCTGTTGGGTTTCTTTTGACAAGCATAACACCGTTTTTGGCAGCTAATTTGAGGAGTTCTTCATCATCGTGGAATCTACTGATGTAGTTGATTTTCTTTTTATCTGTAATAACGCTAGCTGAATGACACAATGATATATGCTCGAAGAAAATATGAGTTTCTTCATTAGCTGTTAGTGCAGGATCATCAAAGTTTCTTGTCATATTTTGTTCAAAGAAAATTTCGCTATCAATGAAGTGCGATAATTGCCGAGATGTAATATCGCCTCCAAACATCTGATTATTGAGGAAAACTCTCTTTAAAGTGGGTCTTCGCTCTAACAACATTGACCTTGATATTAGTAGAGTGTCTACATTGCCTATTTCGGACAAAACTTCGACAGAATTTACAAAAGTTTTCTCGTATTGTTTCTGGAAAATTTTTCCATTGAAAAGTAAAACTAAATCAACGAATGAGAACAATTCAAGCGGTACAATAGGCAGCAACATGACTACATAGTTCAAGAATGTATTCCTAATGAACAATAATGCATCAATTTCGTTCATGTAATAAGTATTATATGTATAAAGAGTTCCGAGGAATGAGAGAAAAATCAATAAGAAAATTTGGAGCAGAGACTGTGTTCGAAGGAACTTTTCAACAGATGTTATCCTTACAGGAGGTCTCTTGTTTCTAACAGTGTAACAATCCTCTCCTGAAAAGACAACACCACCAATAACATATTCTTGTTGATGAATGATGGAATAGCGTTCAATCAAGTTTTTGTTCGTGAGCTCATAGCTTTGGTTATCAAAATTAAGAAAACCAGTAAAATTATATTTTGTATTAAATTTCGGTTGCATTCCAGACGAATCAAACACAGGACTACGATTCATGTCTGTTATGGTAAATGTTTTCTCGCCTAAGTTCTCTTCAAACGGCAAATCCACGAATTCAACCGGAGATCTTGGCTGCCATTGTGATGAACCGTCAATAATGTGCGTTTCGATCGAAGTCTGCTGCTTATTGTCTGTGGCGAAGAGCACAATGTCTGCAGGTGCAAAATCTCCGTTTAATAATTTGACTATATCTCCAACTTGGATTTCTGACCATTTTAACTTTACCCATTGATTATTTCGTAGAATGAGTGACTCCCTATCGTTAATTTTTGAAATCCAGAAGTTAGTTCTCGAATAACGAATAAAATCTAACAAAATTGATGTGGAAATCGTAAGAATTATAGGTATGAAAATGATCCAATTACTGATTCTTGCAGGAAAATAGCGATTAACAACTAATATAACAGCGTAGAACCAAAAAGGAATTCGACCGAAGCAAATTCTGCAGCAATTAGGTATATACTGGATAATGGATGAAGAACTGGTACACGGATTGTTCTTTTCTCCACTCGGTTTCTCAATATTTTTGTCTGTGTGCGAGATAAAACATAAAGTAGACATTTTATAGTATTTAAGGTTAATTCGGATTCTTGTTTAGAATCATATAATGAATAAAACAAAATAATTATTTTCAAAATTTTGTGAATAAGGCATTTAAAATTTTTTATGGTTGAGAAAATTTTGGGAAAATTTTTCCTTCTACGGTGTAGTCCCGCGACCTTCATAACTTTTTATCTGATCAATATTTTTTCGATTTGAAAGTACTTTCATGTACATATTGATTGTTGTCTATCCAGTGGTATAAGTGGTACAGTCTATATATCTATCAAATCATTGATTGCATTTCAAATCGTCCAAAAATATACGATTTCCAGCATAAAAATATCATATGCAGCATGTGATATTTTTATGTGTATTATTGATTCAAATGCCTCTTATACGCTTAAAATTAAAAATGCAACTAATTCATTAATTGATTTGAGGGCGATTATACACATGAAAGTTATTGAATTTG
>JALKBU010001155.1:0-15676 GCA_023091735.1 Trichomonas tenax | reverse complement strand
GAAATGTTTTGAAATCAGATTTAAAGCATTTAGCAAAATTATTTGATATTCATATTCATGTTTCAATAATAACTGATTACGAAACTGGTAAAACTTCACACGATGAATATAATAAAGGAAAAGAAAATGGCACAAAGGTCCTGAGCTCCAACGGAGCGAAGAGATTGAAATTATTAATTGCTTACAATCACTATTTAATAAATAAAACGGTACTAACTCCTTTCTCTAAACGTCCAATGTCAATTTATAAAATAATCAAAAAGTTAATAGACGACAAATTAATGGAACCATTATGCGAAAAGAAACAGAGAGAATTAATTAAATCTTATTCATCCTCTACCAATAACGAGTTCAATTGCGAAGAATCATACAGATTAATTAAAGTTGAAGATAAGAAATTAAATAAATACGTGAGGGAGAATAGAGTTAATCCGACAAAGAAGTTGTTTGGATATGAGCCGGAACCGGAAGAGGTTAATGAAAGATTAAATGAACTTCAGCAAGCAATAAATAAATTACCATTAAAGCATTGGATTGATGTGAAGAAATATTATAAATTCTCGGAACTCGGTCAAAAAATACTTTATGAATCCGGTTGCTTTGAAAACGTTTATGAATTTTGCGGAACAGTTGCAAAAGATATAAGAGGTAAGTTACGTTTCCCGAAAACTAAAACGTTTAATAACAAGCCGTTTTATTCAAATCAGAAATTATATTATCTAGACATTGATGGTGCATACATGAATTTTGTGAAATATATCGAAACAGGCAAACCGAATGAAAATGGTGAATTTGAGGGAAAGAATGAAAGGATTGGCGAAGTGATAAAGATGATGTACGATTTAAGATTAAATGCAAAACATGAAGGTAAAAATAAATTGGCAACAACATTAAAATTTATTATGAATTCAGTTTGGGGATTTTCGATTTCAAAACCAAAAGTAATCAAATACAAATACGTTCAGAAAGTTGATAATTATATTGAACGTTTCGGGAGTTATGTGTTAAAGTCCAATTATACAAACGGGGAAAGTGGTTTCGTTAATACCGTTAATTGCTACGTCGAAAATTTCACATTTCCACAACTCGCTTATTCTGTTTTGACAGAATACAATAAATTTTTCGATTACGTAAAATCATTAGTTCCTGTGTTCTATGAAAACATTGACGCAATATTAACGAATGAAGAAGGATTTAATAAGCTTAAAGAATTAAATTTAATCGATAATGAAGAATTAGGTAAATTTAAAGTCGACAAAGTTTTTAAAGAAATTGCCATTAAATCAAATAGACTTTATGTAGCGAAAACCATTAATGACGAAGTAGTATTTCATACTTACAAAAAACAGGTTGATTACGAAACGTTTGTTAATGAAGTCATAAATTCACTTTAATTTTTAAATAATTTTATTTTTTATTTTTATAATAAATGGAAAGAGCAACGAGAAAACCACGTTTAACTAAAGCGCAAGTAAGAGATTTTGTATTTTGGCTTTTCGATAAACCCGAGGAGTTCAGGAAAAATTCAACATCTGGATTAATAAAACAGTTGTATTTAAAAGAAATGAATATGGATGTATCGCAGCCATTCGTAAAACAAAACCGCGATGCATGGATTAAAATAGATAATGAAATTTATCGAAAGGATCGCCCATGGATGTATCGACATTTAATAAACGAAGAACAAAAATAAATTATATTTTTAAAATGCGTCTGGACCAATTTCAATTTCCACAGTTTTTGGTTCTTCTTCATCAAATTCAACTTCATTCATTATTTTTTCATGCTTATTTTCCTCATCCATTCTATCCTTTAACAATTTCAAAAGCTTTTTATCTTTAACTCTCATTATTTTTTTCGGATGATAAATAATTCCTGAATCTGTGGTTTTTGTTTCCTTTCTAATCAAATGATGATGGAATAAGTGAATATGAGGAATAATTTTATTATTTTTCATTTGTAAGAAATGGGAAACATCTTTTCATCACCTGCGAAAGATCCTTTAGATATATTAAATAAATTGTCTTTTCATTTCGGAGATGATCAAATTAATGTTTATGAAAATGATGAATTGAGACCTATTACGGAGGAAGAATTAAATATGATCATTTATCCATATAGTAAATGGAATTTATATGCTGAATTTAAAGGTGCTGTTGGTTCTTGTTTTGTGAAGAGAATAAAATACTCATTAGAATTTAAAGCAAATATAACAATCAGAGCATTAATTCGTATACTTAACGAAGATGTTCCGGCATATGGTTACTTTGAAGGATTAACACAAATAAGTTTCGGTGAATTTGAGCTCAACTATGGAACATAATTTTCACAAGGTAGGGAAAAAGTGACCTTGAAAAATTAACGTGAAAATCAATAAAATATCACTGAAAATCATTATTTTTTTGAACTTTTGAAAATTCCAAAAATAACGTTAATTTTAAAATAATTTTATTTTTTAATTCTTAAGTAAACATGATAACAATGAACAACTCCAAGATCATTTGTGAAGCCATTAGTGATGATTACGAATGGATTCAATACAACTCACAGTTACGAATCATCCATTCTGACAAAAATGATTACTTCCAAATGCAATCAATACTTAAGGCTTGTAATGCTCCTGATGATAAGAAAGCGAAAGATTGGTTCAGAAATCAATCAGGAATTGAGCTTTTGAATGAATTTTCACGAATAGGAGAAATTTCCCCCTCCCAAAAAGCCTGCGGAAATCGTAAAAATTTGCCTAACGGATTAAGAGGTTGGTATTGTCATCGACTTCTTGTTAATGCTGTAGCAATGTGGAAATCTCCGAGATATTCTATTTATATCATGAAGCTTTTAGATGACATTTTCACAAAAGAGAGGGAAGAAATGCAAAAAGGCATTTATTCAAAGAATGATGAAATAAAGGAAAGAATTCCTCGATCAGTTCCATTAAATAAAGAAAAGAGCTATAAATACATGATATATACTGAAGATGTTGAAGATCCAGATATGATATTATTAAATTTAGTAAGAAGAAACAGAAGAACGTTTTCAGCAATTGCTAAAATCAAATCATCCGATAAATGTTGGTTCTACAGTGAAAATTTACCTGCAGCAATGACTCCAAATGAAGATGTAAAAGATATAGTAAGAAATACATTGCCAGGTTCTGAATATGATATAAAAGGAACAACTATTTTAATTCATAAAGAACATCTTCCAAAATTACATGCAAAAATAAGTGATTACTTTGATTCATTCAGAGAAATAAAATGAAATTATTATTTTTACAGGAATTCCATATTTCAGAAATAATATACTCTGTAAACATGATCAGCAGAACCTTCAATATGATAGATGTAATTATCTCTGTCATAATATCTTTCATCAATATATAAATTTACTGGTCGGATCAAATAACCTCCATTTTCGACTTCAATATTTAATATTGGAAATCCTTTATCACTGAACAAAGTATATTTTCCATTTATGCAAAAGTAATTAATATTCTCTTTTTTCATCATTTGTTCCATTTCTTCCGACATTTATATTAAATTACAAATTTTTGATGTTGTTGTCATAAAATATTTTCGGGAAAGGTGTCAAAAAGTGAATTTCAAAAATATAAGGATTTCAGTTAATTTTTATGGTAAAATGTCACAAATTCACCTTTAACTCTTTGCTGTCTCTTCGTAAAATTGTCTTTGATTCCTTTAATTCTTGAAAATCCAATACTGCTATAACTAGTTCCGAAATAGTTATTATACATTTCAGTAATAACTTTAACGTCCATTTCTTCGTCATGAAGTGTTTGAATGAAAGACTCTAATGTCATTTCAATACTTTTGACATTTTCACTTTTATTTTCCTTAACGACTAAAGTTTCACTCACACCTAATTTTTCTATTAATGTTTCGATGAAGAGATTAAAGTTTTGATTCAGGAATGAATTTAAATTATTAATTAAGAACTGATTAATTTCTTTTATAACTGATTGAGCAAATAATTTTGTCGCTGTTGAGTTCGTGAATTCTGTCGTTGATGTTGCAAGGTTATTTATACTCTTCCTTAAAAATTCATATATCAAATAATAATGATCAGAGATGAACTTGTCGAATGATGTTTTGAGTTTGTCCTCAATGAATTTATAACTGTCTGAATTATTGAATTGAACTCTCTGGATAATGAAATTTAATTTATTTTTGAGTAATTGATTGTCATTACTGAATACATCCATAACTTTAGAAGATGATTTTTCATTAAAGACGGATTTTATAGTCTTTTGATACTTGTTTCGACAAATTTCATTAAATTTACATTCATACATTTCATAATATTCATCGAAAAGTGCTGTAAATTCTTCGTTAATCTTTGAACTCACGAATTCCTGTAAATGACGGATAACATCATCGTTATTATGTGGAATTTGTAAATATTTAATCATTAATTCCTTCTCTTCTTCTTTCGCCTTTTCTAAACAGTACTCTTTCCATTCGATGAGGTCATTATTGCAAATGTCGACGTTTCTTTTGAGTTCTTCGATTTATTTTTCGATTGAATCCTTCATTTCTGCACAAACATTATTTAATTTATAATATTCACGTTCAAGTTTTGCAGTTACTGCTTCCACGAGAGAATTTAATATTTCTTCTCTTTCATTGTCGGAAATATCTTCATCATTCAATATTCTCATTTCTGATTTTTCGTATTCATCATTAAATTTAGAATTAACATATATCTTGACGTCATCAATTATTTTTAATTTATTCTCTAATCTTTCGATGGAATTTTTGCAGTTGTCGATGTTTGTGATAATTGATTTGTAATAATTACTCTGAGGTTTAAACACTTCAATCGGGCAATTATTAATCGTAGAATCTTTAATAATTGTATCATAAGGGTAAATTATCATGTTTTCGCTGACTTTGGCAATTTGGTTTTCACTTATTTTTATACTTATTAAAAAAATAAATTATTTTAAAATTAACTTTTTTTAGGATTTTCAAAAGTTCACAAAATCGTGATTTTCAGTGATTTTTTCTATGATTTCCTTGTTAGAAAGCACAATCAGTAAAAGTTCACTTTGTCAAAATTCGACATTTTTCACATCTTTATAACAGAGAATTCTCGTAAATTTTGAAATTCACTTTTTGACACCTTTCCCGAAAATTTTTTATGACAACAATATCAAAAATTTTTAATGAGGGTTTGACATTAATATTTAGTGTGATTCATTATTTAGGGTCTTCCGACATTAAAACGGGTGATTCATTAATCATCAATGTTTGATGAAATTATAATGTATTCACGATCTACATCATACATATATAATGTAAATATCACGTCAATTCCTACTTTTCGCTAGCATATGTGTGTTAATCCTCCATTCCTTTATGGTAAAAATTATATCTGACATTATTTATTTACATTTATTTTTACAAGGCTCTTCGAGTCCGGGAGGTCTCGTTGAGACCCAAGCTCCGCGTTTACATACAATCCTGGTCATTTTTAAAATAATTTAAATTTTTTATTTTATAATAAATGACTTATGCATTAGTTGAACAATTACATAAATATAAAATAGACTTTGAATATTGGGACTGTAATGGTCATAAATGGCTTTTACTGTATGATAATCAAAATGAATTAGTTTTATGTTGCAGATATGACGGTAAGAATTACATATATTCCGACAATTGCACAAAGGCAATTTATTTAGGAATACATTTTGAGGATGAATTAACAACTCCCGAAGAGGTAATAAAAGTATATTATAAATATTTACTGTAATTTTTAAAAAAGTGAGAAATAAAAAATATTTTTTATTTTTATTCCTAATAAATGAAGGCTTGGTTGAACAAATGTGGCTAAAAATAAAATTTAAAAAATGAAAATGGCAAAAATAGAATTTAGAAATTTCAATTTGAATTTTAAAAATTTTGAAAGTTGTGTTTGACACATTTCGAACGTTTTGTTTGTTGAAAGTTGTGTTTTGACAAAAGTGGCAAAAAAAATTTTGAATTTTGATTTGAAAGTTGTGCTTCAACACCTGTGAAGAGCTGTGTTTTGCACGTGTTTTGTTTAAAAATAATGACCCAGGACACATTTTTAAATATTGCTTTCAACGGATAAAAAGGGTATGTTTTGATATGTTATTTTGAGTGTCCAGGGTCATAAAAAAGTTTTTAAAAGTGTGACAACATGACATTTTGACAACACGTTTTTATAGTGTGTTTTGCATGTGTTTGAACTGTGTTTCGACTGTGTTTTGACGTGTTTTGCACTGTGTTTAGAGGTTTCAAACGTTTGTTTGTTTATGTGTTTATGCATGTTGTTAAATGTCTGTTGTCAATTAAAATATATACTCTTTTAAGACCCTGGACAGTTAAAAGTACATAAGAAAAACATGCAAAAGTCGAAATACTCAAGGATTTTCCTATCTTTCAATGCACATTGCATATTTATTCTTTTAATCTTTTCTTTTTCTTTGTTATTTAGTAAATATATGCTTATTGTATTATTTTTAATCAAAATCAACTTGTTTTTCTAAAAAAAAATGGTTATAACTAGAAAGATTCTGTTAAAAATAATCGGATCGCAAAATTGAACACTTTGTCTTTTCAATTCCTTTCAATATTGCGATCCGATTATTTTGAGAACTATATTTGATATATTCCGTTCATAATTAAAAATAAAATTCGATTCACTTCGAAGTCAATAGTGAAAATATTGTGTGCGAATTGAGAGGACTCGTCACTTTTTTGCAATTTAAAATGAAGTGTATTTTTGCAAATCAACGACAAAGGTATAGGATATAGAAGAGTGCTGAACCAAAATCAGCGGATTTAAACAGGAAATATAATTTTGATTTCCCAAAATTTCAAGTACAAGGATTGATGGTTTGAGAAATCCATCTGCAGGGAGTGTCGATTAAGGATTCGAGGTTAAATTAAGCAAATTAAGGGTCTGGGATCACTAGAGTGCGAACTCTGGAGTGGTCCACTTTTCTAGAAAAGCAATAAATTTACATGTCAGATTATATATTTTACACGTCAGAATACGACACGTTTCTAGAAACCTGCATCTAAGTTTTTGTGTCAAACCGTTAACCGAAAAAGCATAACTTTAAAATAATGATGTATGGATTATGTAAAAATCACTTACACTTTAAAATTATTTTTCGTAAAAAGTTGACGACCCCTCCAGCCGCATCGAATACTTTTCAGATTTTGACGGCAAGGAGAACCAAAATATTTTTGATTTTTGTTGCCAAAATTTAAAATCATATAAACAATGAAGAATAATCACTTTTGGAATAAATTATTCCAAAAGGTGGTAAAATCAATTTCAACTTGTTATAAAAACATGTTTTTCTATTAGAACAGCATTGCATACATGTTTCTCGTTGTTATAACAATGAAATAATAGATTATATCCGTTTGAGATTTGAGGTTGAAAAATAATCCTCTTCCAAATAAAATAAATAGGATCACCATCATTAGCATATAGAGAACAAGCTATTAATCATGTAACAAACGATTTCATAGAATGTATAATTTCAACATAACAAATTATGTCTAAAGCAACATTTCAACAAGTGAAAATAGCTTGACTAGACCTGTGTATAGCAGTTCATTAAATTTTGGCCCAAAATTACAATCACAAAGAGACAATTGAATTAGTGTTTTTTTCGGAATATGTTTATAATCATCGCTACTGATGGCTATCAAGAAAACATAAAGTGATAGATGAAATATATCTAAAGACCTAAAAGATTCTCCTCAACTTCGTCTATAAACGGGAAAATCTATAGGCCATAGTATTATACATGAAAAACTAATATCATCAACAATAGAAAGAGAGTCACATGATTTCCGACCATGACCGTACAAAAAGTGTTTATTATTCAGCAAACATTTTATATATATATTAAAATCTAAAAATCCATAATTGCCTATAATAATCAAAAAATAAATCTGTGTTTTTTCTCAAATTCTCTGATTTAATATAAAAATCACCATATTATGATGTTGCAGGTTAAGTTTTGGTACAATATTTAAAAATTTGAACAGACCTTGAAAATTTACAATCGCTTCAAACTTTGATATAGTTGATATATCGATAGTATACCATTTAAGCATTTCACTTTTTAATTTTCATTCAAAAATCAAATTGACAACCCATAGCCGAAGCAAGTGACGGTAGGATGAATGAAAAATGCTTAAATATTCACTATATACATTGATGATATAACAACTGCCGATATCCAGCGTCTTTGAGGAATTTTTGAATAATCTGGTCCATTTAATTTGAATGAATTGTAGAAATGTTGAAATTGATTATTTATATCATACTCTGGACCAATATCTGACATTTTCATCATGCGTTTTTTTATGAACAGACAAAGTTATGCTCAATTTTTTCCGTTTATCTTTTTTTCAAAATTAATTTTGGAAAGAAATCTATTTATTTGGAACTATTAGTATCACAAATTGAATACCAATCATATTGCATTTTAACACTTTTCATTGCTAAGTCAAAAGTGAGACCATACGGTACTTTTCATAGTATCAGTTTATGATTTTTTTGGCAAATAAATTCCTGTTATTCATACATTATTGAATAACTTGTTTTCCAAAAAGTTCCAATTTTTTCTTTTCATTAAGACATATTCGTTACAGATCATATATCTGAGATACATTTTAACATTAGGTTTTCTAAAAAGTTATTTGAAAATTGAAAATCAAAATTCAATGAAGCTTAATTTTTTAAAAGCACTGCTCAATTTATTGAGATCAATCACAAATATATCAGACACCAACAAGTGCTGATTGTGTATTCAAATGATAATATATCAATTTAGAAACAATAAAGTTTGTCACCCATTCAATTAAATTCAAATTGCACCAAATTGATGTTTGCAGTCCTTTTCCTACATAACGACTTCGATCCGCACAATTACTTCCCCAGTGAAAACTTCAAGCAATATCCGCCTAACAGATATCTCTATCATTGGGGAGCAGGTGGTCTCCAAATTCCTTCTAGCAATCCTGATAACTTTTGGATTGATGAATGCCAGTTCTATAGAATAAGATGTACATCAAAAGGCATTAGCCCTCTCACAATCAATAGAAACGATAAAGCTACAACTAAAGTCTATCTTTCGCGTGATAGCTTTTACGATAACGCTGCTCTCAATGGTTGGGGTGGTTCCGTATTCATTGGAACTAATGCCTGCCAAATGGTCCTCGAAAAGCTCTGCGGACAGTGCTCAATGTGCGACAAACAAGGATTATTCATAAATCTTAACGGATTTCTCAAAGAACCAAACACGATTAGAGTCTTACAAAGTGCGTACATGCGCTGCTCAGGTGTCTCTGATGAGTTCAAGGCAGATTCTCCATTGTCTATCACTAATGGACAAACTGAAGTATCTTATGTCAACTCATCAATGAACAAGGCTTCGTGGGGTGCAGGAATCACCTACGTGAATGCCGCTATGAAAAACATATCATACAACTACATTAACGTTGTGAATAATACGCAAACCGGAGATTATGGTCTGCTTGCTCGTCAGAGAGATAATGGCATGCAAGCAGTATTCAAAATGAACAGGATGAACATCATTTCCAACAAATTTTGCAAAAAATCTTCTACTTGGTGCATCTTTTCATACTTGGGTCCAACTAACCCGACAACATATGTTCTTGAGACCAACATTATCAAGAATGAGGCCTCTTTTCTCGCGTGGGCTCAAAATAGCAATACAAATTTTACTTTCACAAATTGTTTCACAGATATTACAAATTATCAACAATGCATAGTCTCCATCTTTGACAGCGTCAATCTTGAGATCACTAATTACAAAACGAGCCATTACTACACAGATAATTGCATTTACTTCGATGCAACGCCATTTGAAACTCCGTCAACAACACCGTACACAACACCTGATGTTACACCTTACATGACACCTGCAACCACTCCAGCAACAACACCTGTTGATACACCATACGATACACCTGCGACAACTCCTTCCTCAACTCCATCCAACACACCAGCAACTACTCCTTTCACAACACCATCAGTGACGCCGTATGAGACACCATCTACAACACCGCTTTGTACTCCATCAAATACTCCATTCACAACTCCGGAAACAACACCTTCTGACACTCTATCAGCAACTCCTTCTACGACGCCATCCACAACACCGTCTGGAACACCATCAACGACTCCAGAAATGTCTCCGAAAGAAACACCATCTTCTACTCCATCTACGACACCTGTTGATACTCCTTCAATAACTCCATTCACATCTCCAATGGAAACACTTGTTGAAACTCCATTCACAACACCAGAGATTACTCCATTTGGAGCACCTTCAACAACTCCTGAGACAACACCTTCTGATACTCCTTCCACTACACCAATGAAAACTCCAGAAACAACACCTTCTAATACTCCATCAACAACACCACAGACAACTCCAATCGAAACAGCTTCAGAGACACCAAATGACATACCTTCAACAACACCTTTCACAACTCCTTTTGATACTCGTTTCACAACGCCAATAGAGACCCCATTCGGAACACCAGATATGACACCGATGGAGACAACACCAATGGAAACACCTTCAGAAACAGATGAAAATGGAATTTTTGCGAAGGATACAACAATTACTGTCATCAAAGAAAATAGAACATTAATTTCTATCATTGTTGCAGTCTTAGTCATTCTCATTCTTGGAGCTATCCTAGCATTCTTAATTATACATATGGCTAAGGGAGGCGCTCCAGTTGCAGCAGCAGCTGCTGGAGAAAATGAGGAAGGCGCAGCCGAAATTGACGAAGAAGCATTTGACTCAGGCGAAACAGTCTCAATCACAGATGATGATAATGCAGACCTTCATTCATCAATGATCTATGGCAATTATGATGAAGATTTCGAAAACTCAGGTGATTCTGTTTCTATCACTAGTGGTGATGTTAATATTGTATATTTGTAAAAGTTAATTATGTATTAATAATTTATGCTATTTTTTCAAGAAATATTCATTAAATTTAGTAAGATCTGCGATAAAAACATTGATTTTATCAAAATCAAAATAGAGGTGAGGAGAATCGAAACACCAGCCTCATCTATGCTAAAGACGCACTATATCAATGAGACCCACTCACAATTCATTGAACCTTTTAAACTCAGAATGGGGTCTTAAAATTCACTGTTGAAATAACAAGCAATTAAGACATAAAATAGTAATCGATCATATTGAACAAATTTCAACTGTTATAAATAGATTTTAGCACATCATTACATCAAATAATCCATCAAACATATTATGGTATTGAAATTACCAAAAGAATATTGTAAAATTTTTGTTGTTTCACAAAATTCGCTTTTGCAATAACAATCAATTCAGGCCTAAAACTAAAATTTAATAATGTGATAATTTGTAACATTGAACAAATTTCAAATGATGTACATAGACTTAAGTGCTTCATTGCATCAAATCCCAATAAATTCTTAATATGTTTAATTAATAATTAAAATTCTTATGGTATGGATTTATATATTTTTTTTTCTCTAATAAATAATGGAATACACAGAACAAGATATTCTTAATTTAACACAGGAACAATTTAATGAAATTTTCATTGGTGGAAATCCTAAAGTAGATGATGAAGAAAATGTCAAATATAAATTATATACGATTGATAAAAATCTTTTGAAAATTACTGGATGTGCCCATGAAAATATTTCTGAACTAAAACGTGCTAAGAAAAATAAAGTTAATACTATCTTAAATAATATCATATTGAAACTTAACGAATGTGATTTGGTGTTACACGCTTAGGACCAATATTAAATATTGGGCTGCGACAAATTAATAATTTGTCACGCGATTTTTTCCGGAAATAAACAACTACAATAAATAGCAAAATTATTAATCCCATTTAATAAAAATAAAAATTTATTTTTGTATAATTTTAACGTTATAGTTTAGAAGTAACCCATGAACCAACATCCCGAACAACATCGTCAGTATTTATCACAGGTTTTCTATCGCCATTATTATTTATACCAAATTCAAAACCAACTTTTGGCAATTGTCTTTTAAGCTTATCACCGAATTGAGCACCGAAAGAACTAGCTACAGGTTTAACAACATTATTAGTTAACCAGTTAAACCTAGATTTAATCCCATGGCCAAATTTCTTAGCAACATCTTTAAGCTTTTTCCAAAATCGCCAAGCCATTTTTAATTATAAATAAAATTCGAAATTAATACCATTATTTATGTTTTTTATTTTTATTTAAAATGAATTCGGCATTTAATACAAGGCTAAATAACAACAACACTTTACAGGGTAACGTAGCACAATATTTTGAAAATCTAAAATCCCTGGTACAATTTAATGATGGTACTACAAGTTTTCAATTACGTACAGTTGATTGCCATGACCAATCAGCACCATTTACCGAAGGACAAGAAACAAGAATTGATATAACGCATTCAGATTTTGATATCACACAATTGACAGACGGATTTCTTACATTTAATGTTAAGTTAAATCTTCACTTAGATGGATTTTCTACATATTTTACCGATGAAGAACATTTGTGTAAACTTTTCGTTGGATTTAAATCAAATAATCAAATATTCGATCAATTAGAAATAATGTGTAATAACAGATCTACAGAATATCAGCAAAATGAATATGTACGTGAATGATTTGCTTATAGTACTATCAAACCACATAATGAGAAAAAGACTAAGAAATATACACATTCATTATATTAACTTAATTACTGATTTTGATGCTGTATAATTATATCCATCAGCAATAGCAAGATTTTATACATTAGAAGGTAAAAGAAAGTATTAACAAATGAAATGTTAAATACAAAATACTTATTAGATCATTTATATACAGATGATCAAGAAAAACCAAATAAAAATAAATTCATAAGTGGTTTCTTTGTTAAAATTAAAATTACATCTATTGGTATTAATAGACAATTCGCATTAATAGTTTGTCATCCGGATATTAATCCAGATATCGATTCAGCAAGATCATCTAATAGTAAATGTATAATGTATGTAGATCATATCTTATCAGAAGATTTGATTAAATATCAAAATATAACATGTGATATATTACAAGGATATTATTATGATGAAAATAGAGATTTAAGAATTAGAAATGAAATTAAGAGATTATTCGAATTAAGATTACGATATAAAAAAGAAGATAACCCATTACAAGAAGTTGTTAAATTAATTTTAAATAGTATATACGGTAAAACTATTTTAAGTCCTATTAATGATAAAATTAAATTTATTGCCGAATACGATGCCACACGTTTTATTACTAAGAATTATAATAATATTATTAAATTAGAAACTTTAAATGGATCTAATAAAGTTATATTTAAATTACAAAAATCAATAGTTAAACATTTTAACTTTTGTACATTAGGTGTTAATATCTTATCTATGTCTATGAGAATTATGAATGAAGTGTTCTGTACAGCTGAAGATTTAGGTTTAAGTATTTTCTATCAAGAGAGTTTACATATGTTTAATAAAGATATCGATATACTTGCTGAAGAATTTAAGAAACGTTATAACAGAGAATTAATAGGTAAAAACCTTGGACAATTCCATAGCGATTTTGCTGAAATAACACTAGGTATATTTTCATTATCGTATAAATCGACATTTGTTGGTAAGAAAACATATATAGATCAATTAACAAATAAAAATAATAAAAATAGTAGTTCTATCTTAAGTACTTCACCATTTAATTTCATATTTACATCAAAATCTTTCTTTGTTCTAGGAAACCGTTTTTTTTCTTTTCTTCTTCAGGAATCTTTAACTCTGAATATTTAACTTTCTTCTTAAATAAATATATTGAACCAGATCCTTTTATTCAAATCTTAGGGAATGTATCTCTTTCAATTTCAAGCCAATAAATCATATCATCTAATTCAGCATTACCTCTATAATACTTTAATGATGAAAATATTGATTCATTTGCTAAATCTGTCATCATTTGTCTTAAATATGACAAACTTAAATCAGATAGTTTCATATCTTTTAATTTTTTTAAGTGTTTCTTCATCTACAGGCATAGCATCTCCCATATCTGCTATTTTATTAAATAAAATGCTAATCTTGGATTTAAATCCAAGACCATTAATATATTGCTTAAATTTGGATTCTAATTTTTTGTCAAGATTGTTCTTTTTAGAAACAATTTTATTATAATGTTTCATTATAAGCAGCATACTATCTTCACCATCTGCATCGATAACTTCTTTATAGATCTTATCTAGTTTTTTAATTAATAATTCACATGAATTAATATTAATATTAGTATTGTTATTTTTATATTGGGTATATATCTTTTTATATTTGTTATATATTTTAAGATATTGATCATATATATCAGGCATTTTAATTAATGTAAAATTACATTAATGTTTAATCTTAGATAGTGATAATTGGAATATAGTTTTGAAGAATTCCACAACGTCCTCATAGAATCGATGAATGAACAAAGTTAATGAAGTTAGTAATGAGATGTTCGCATCCCATCGTAGCTTCGCCACGAGTTCTGCGAACATCTTTTTAAGTAATTACTGAAATCACAAATTATAAAAACAATATTTATGAATGATATATTTTTACGACAGAGTTAATTTTACAAACTAGTGTCCCCCCATATAGAGAATAAATTTTTGAATTGCTTACAAAATTAACGTTAAAATTGATTTTGAAATTCCTGACTTTATAAAATTTATTCAGTTTTTAAAATAATTTATGACAAATAAACTAACTAACTAATGAAAGAAAGCGAAAAGAAATGAGGGTAAGGAAATTTTGAAAAATAATTTTAGTGAAAAATGTTTTACGTTACTTTATAAGTCAAGATTAGGATTTATGAAGTCAGAAATTTGAAAAATAATTTATGACAAACTAACTAACTAAGAAAAGAAAGCGAAAGGATTTGGGGTAAGGAAATTTTGAAAAATAATTTTAGTGGTTATGAGATAAATCTATTCAGTTTTTGAAAAAAAATAATTTATGACAAACTAACTAACTAAGAAAAGAAAGCGAAAGGATTTGGGGGTAAGGAAATTTTGAAAAATAATTTTAGTGGTTATGAGAGAAAATTTACTCGGATTTCTTCTCTTCCTCAAGCTTCTTCTTTTCTTCCTCTTCTTTCTTCTTAGCTTTGGGACTTTGTCCCTCACGGGCTTTAGCCCGTTCTTCTTCCTTCATTCTTTTTGCGATCCACCTCGGATTCTTCTGTCTTCCTGCAGAAAGTGCTACTAATTGTTTTTCTGTACACTTACGTTTAGGCTTAACTGGTTTATTTTCTAAGGATGTAAGTCCTTCATCAGTTTGTTCAGTCTTTTTAGACTTTCTTGTTTTCGTTGTTGCTTTGAGTTCGTTTAATATTTCTTCCTTTAATGTCGATTTCAGAGTTTCGAAGTCTGTCATGGTTTTATATTGGATAAAAATTTAAATATTATTTTTTTAATACCAATTAAATCATGAGCTTAAGCAGATCTGAGAGAAATTCAATAATCATTAATGATGCAAAAGGAATACAACATCCATTATATTATGTTATGACTGATAAGAATGGTAAAATTCAAGTTCGTAAGAGAA
>JALKBU010000114.1:0-79808 GCA_023091735.1 Trichomonas tenax | reverse complement strand
AAATTTTGAGCATTTTTTGTTAAAAGTTACTTTTCGTTATTTTAAGCCATTTCTAAAAATCCTTGTCCTAATTTTTTTTTACCTGGTATTACCTGGTAATCTGGTTACCTGGTATAATTCGAAATTAAACTTAATTTCTGAGTATTTACGATTTCAATCAAATTTTAAATCTTGACACATCCGTTAACTAAAAACATTAAATTTTAAATCTTGACACATCAAATTTCATTCGTAAACACTCAGAAATAATTTTTGAATTTCCTAACTCATAAAATCCTTTCGCTTTCTTTTCTTAGTTAGTTAGTTAGTCATTAAACTTAACTTAAAACATCAACTTTTAAATCTTTTCATCAAATTTTAAATCTTTTCATCAAATTTTAAATCTTTTCATCAAATTTTAAATCTTTTCATAAAATTTTAATTATCATTCATTCTCTTTAATATTTTCACATTTTCACATTTGAGACACTATTCAAAATTCAAAGCAAAATATTTTCGCGATTTCGATTTTAACCCTTCTCAATTTTCTATACGTATGAGCCAAAGGCTGGTCCTTTGGACCGCAGGGAACACAGTTCCCGTCTGGACCGGAGGTCTTCTTCAATACCTCACAATCTTCTTTAAGAAATATATGTTTTATGTAATCAGGATTTATCATTCTATAATTAAAAAATAATAATCTAATTTCAACTTGCAAGGCTCAAAGAGCCCATAGTATTGAATCGTTCAGACTGTCGGAAATCAAACGATAAATTCTTCAAATATGGGGTCAATATATCAAAATTTATGATATCAACGTGTTTGCAAATTTTGGCAAATAACCCCCAACATATACTACTTCCGATTTTTTATTCCAAATTTCCCTTGAATTTTTTTTTTCTCGTTTACTCTTTTGAGTTTTGCGATTTTTAACGAGTGACCCCCTTATAGATCTGATAAAACATTTATGTGCCTTTCTAGGGTTCTGTTTACAGTGGTATCAATAATATCTCTGCAAACAAAGACCAAGCCGCTCATCCAATATGATTTTACTTTAACAAACACTATCTTGTATTGGGAGATGATGGAAGCTCTTTTCTTCTCTTATCTATTGTAGGTATAACTGCATGTTAATAATATAGATGTAGCCTATATTAAATGGCAGAATTTATAAATATATTAACAAAATCAATTATAATTAATACATTCATAAACAGTGTGATTATAGATTATTATTTTAAGAATATGAGACTCTGTTTTTGTATTTTAAAAAAGCGATAATTCAACTTATTTAGTATTTCCATTTATTTTAATATGAAATTGGTGCTTTTCAGGGGGTGCTGAGTATGTTTATAGTATTTGCTTGTCTATTTAACTTGAGGATCTCCATGCCTCCATGAGATTTCAGCAAATTTTGACATGTAAAATAACTAAAGTCACTATTTTTGACATTTATTATCTGATATTTGTCATGTAAAGACTAAAATTTGATGTGTAATGTTACCAATGAGCAATTTTTATGTGAATTTGAGATAGCATAACTTTAGGTATGCTCGATGTATGAGCAATGGAATGCCGTTTGACTCCTGTGCATAGCATATTTTTTCTTTTCTATTTTTTTGATTTTTCGACTGGAACTCTAGCAAAAATAAGCGAGCGAACTCTATAATGGTGAGATGTATTTGTTATAATCATCAAAGAGATTCATAACAGAAGCCCATTAATGATTTGTAATGGGTTTCTGTTTGTAATCATATCATGATTAAGTAATATAAGATCATGAAACAGATTGCACCACTAGAATCAGCACCCACAAAAAGCACGTAAATGTTTCATCAGATTCGTCCAGGAAGGGGGTTACTCGTTAAAAATCACAAAACTCAAAAAGGTCAGCAAGAAAAAAGTGGAGCCCAAATTTCGCAAATCGATTCTTATGAATAAATATAAAACAAAATAGTCATTGAAATGTTGTTAGGTATCGTATATTTTAACCATACTCATGACCAAAAAGCCGTATTTGATCGTAATATTTTAATGAACCTCATTGAGAATTTAGACTTTATTTAATCAGTGTATCTTAACCTCAATCGCGTTTAGTTTTATTTCGCAACACATTTTCGATAATTTGAAACGAATTTTCGAGATTTTATGTTCGCTGATGTTTCCATTATGTGTGTCGTTTATTTATCATATTTTTAGCGACGACAATTTTATGATGAAAATTTTAATTAGCAAATCGATTAGATATAACTTGAATAGTTCATATTTAATTTTTTTCGAAAAATTAAAAAAAAATTATTTTCATTTTTTTAAAGATGGTTTCTTGCTCAGGAGATTACGTTCATTGGATCGCGAGAGTCTTCGGAGAGTGCGTCGTCACAACGCACGACAAGCTCTCGTTTGGGTTTGGCATAACATCGACTTTAATTTGGATGTGGGCGCAATTACCTCAAATTTACATAAATTTCAAACTACGACGTGCTGATGGCTTATCACCCTTCTTTTTACTGTTTTTGATATTAGGAGACGTTTCAAATTTGACTGGCTGCTTATTAACCGGCGGTTTAGTCACACAAGTCATTACTTCGTCATTCTTCTGCTGCGTTGATGGCTTTTGCATGCTCCAATGGATATATTTCGAATGCATTCACCCTAAAATTTGTCCAACTGAACCAGATATATCGCTCCAGACAGAAGCTACCAGCGAAGAAGTTTTTACACCAAGCGTTGTATCCGTTGGCGCTGCAACAGCAGCTTTAATACTTGCAAAACAATATCCCGATCCTTATTCAAAGGAATATCTTACAGGAACACTTATTGGATGGATCTCCGGCGTCGTTTATTCGTCATCCCGCGTGTTTCAGTTCATTAAAAACTTCCATCGCAAGGAAACTGAAGGATTATCAATTCAGTTCTTCATTTCAGCTTGGCTCGGTAATGCAACTTACGCTGTATCTATTTTCCTCAAGGACTCTCATTGGGGGTACTTATGGATGCAATTCCCATGGCTCGTAGGAAGTATAGGACCAATGATTTTAGATTTCTTAGTTTTAGTTCAATTCTTTATGTACAGGAAGCCTTCTGACAAGCGTTCTCAGAAGTACGAGACATTAGAATAAAGATATAATATAGATCTATATTTATTTGTAAATATGAAGATATTTTCAAAAATAAAGAACACAATAACATTTACTTGACAATGCGACAGTATTGCTCAATCTTCTCCATATTTTCATGCAGCCAATCAAGAAGAACTGCTTTTTCGAGCATTTCATCTGTGAAAGGAATCTGATTGTCCTTAGCAAACTTGGATGCAAACTTCCTGAGATCGACAATGCTTGTTGATATTCCCGCTAAATTCGATATTTTTTCGAGCATGGCTTTATTTCGCTCTTCTTTCTCGTGATTTTTCTTTCTGTAATTGCCTTTGGCCTTCTTTCCGTCAGACGAAATGCTGGATGTGACTTTTCTAAGTGATGTTAAAATGATTTTCGCAGTTTGCTCATCTTCATTAATCATTTGTCTAAACTCGATGTTGGCAGAGTCCAGGGCAGAACATATCATCGGATAATTGATTTTTCCGTGGAATCCATCGATATTATATTTCTTGGATGATTTTTCTTCCATTATTCTGACAGCAACTATTTCCAACAATCTGACATGTAAAAATTAATTCGCCAAAATCTCAAAATTTCACATATTTTTGTCATGTAAATTTTTGAAATTTTCTCTTACCTGACATGTAAATGGAGGTGGGACAACCCTTGATAATTGAAATTGGAGCACCAAACTTTGCATACATGTTTGCATAGTCATATATATATGTTATATTATAAATAGCAGAGGAAAATAAGAAAATCAAAGATTTGACACAATCTCCATTTACAGTTGAAAAAATAAATTTTGAATTTCGGTTCAAAAATAAAATTTGGAAAAAATTGATTGGAAAACTTTCAATAAATGAGAAACTAAATAAGCAAAAACTCACAAATATTGACAATATATATTATTCGAGAGAAAAACGGTCCAGTAGCCATGGCCATTAATGAGAATCTGATGAATGAAATTCGGAAATTTATCAAATACTTAAAGTTATCTCATGATAACCTTATCATTACATTGGAACTATGTTCAAATCTAGTTGCAATCATCTCTTTTTTTTCTTTTTTATCTAGCTTCGATTGATATACACTTAATTGGGAAACTATTGATATCATATTGTTTACTTCTATAACCAGAACAGATTGATATCATTTAACATTGCTCACACTATTTTCATGGTTAGCATCGATTCAATTTTAATTCTATAAACATGGAAAAAACCAATTATGAAATGAAACATATAATAAAATATAATTATGTTAAATTTAACCTACTTAAGCATTCCAAAATGCTTCAAATTGAGAAACAATGAATTCAATTTCGTTATAAATAGAATAGAGCTCAATTAAAAGCCAAGTACACTGATCTCCTATATGTGCTATACTAAAGTCTCCATTTTAATTGCCTTTTACAATAAAATTTCATGGTGAAACTCAATACCAAAGAAAAATAAAAATCTGACTTTACATATGATTTTTTTGCTAATTTTACAATAACCGCCGTAAAGGGTAATTTTTTGATAAGTTATTTTGCATAAGTATGATATGCAGATATAAAATACACCATTTTTGATATTTCAATGTTTTTGCGGTTATCGTAAACAAGCATGCTCTAATATTTGATAGATAGCATCACAATAGTATTTTAAAGCTATAGAACCATCAAAGAATTCAAATTTAGGTTAACCAACTTCTATGTTAACATATTAATATTATCTGTCATGTAAATTTACAAATTGCCTAATAAGTTTAGTTTTGTCAAGTAAATAAAAATACCTGCCAAATAAACTTATGAAAATACTTGTCATGTAAATTTGATTTTCGACATGTAAATTGTAAAATGAATCATTTCTGACATATAAACAGCATTTCTGTCGTCATTTTTGGAAAACGTGACATAAAATAATGTGGTACGGATGGAATATATTTAGATACCTCGCTGACGGTTCCCATTTAATTTCTTCGATCCTTCTCCTCACAAAGATGTTCAGGATGCGTTCATGTGCGGGAATTTCCCTTCAGACAAATATTCTCTATTTAATCGTCTTTCTTACGCGATATGTCAACGATGAATTCTTCGAGCCTCCCGTTTATAACATCATCTTCAAGATTTTTTACATCGGAAGCACATTACTCACGGTTGTTCTCATTTTAACTAAATTCAAGAAAACTTATCATAAGAAACACGACAGCTTCCGCATCATCTGGATCCTTCTTGTCTGTATTATCACTACAGCGCTCTCAACAAGGAATTGGTCGCGAATTGAAGTTACTTGGACCTTTTCTCTTTGGGTTGAAGCTTTTGCTGTTCTTCCACAACTGTTTTTGCTCCAGAGGACGCAGCGCACTGATGTCATGACTCACCAATACATCTTCTTCCTTGGAATTTACAGACTTTTCTACATCATCAACTGGGTTTACAAGGCAATCGAGTACGGAAGAGTCAGAACTCCACTCGTTATGTGGGTCACCGGAATTATCCAAACATTACTTTATATCGACTTCATTTATTATTATATCAAAGCTGTCATTTCTGGCAAAGAATTCGAACTTCCACGCTAAATGAAGCTGGCTTCGATTAGTTACAATGTTTTAATTTAGTATAATATTTTTTGTTTTAACAAATGTTTATAAATACATTAACAAACTCATCAAACACAAGACAGCAATCTTTTCATTAATAGTTAATCAATAAAAGTTTACAATTCAAATATTTTCTAAATATCATCCAGAAAGAGTTTGGTTGATAATACAACATTCAGTTTAACAATGCAACAGTTAATGGGAAAAAAATGTTAAATTGGAAAGTTGCCAAATCTGGGAAAAATCAATTCTCTTTATTGACAAATTGGATAATTTTAGAAGCTTCATCCACAAATATTCATTTGGGACTTCAAAATCAACTTTTGTTCATGTTTAATTTACAATTTACAAAAACATTGAAATTAGCTCTCGGAATTCAAAGCACAGATCCAGAGTTCAGGCTGCATTTTAAAGTTTAACTAAGACATGAACAAATAATTGATTCTATATTGAAATTTTTGTTACTCGGACATAAATTTTTATATTAGTCATTATTTCAATTTCTTATATCATATGGATGATATTGTCAATGATGAAGCAAAGCGAAATTGAAAGCAAAGAAAATTTTGTATTGGTTTGCCACGGCGTCTTAGGGCGTCTCCGCTGTAAACCATTCGATTTTGAATGGTTTATGGCGTCCCCGACGATTTTTTTTTCAAGACTTCGTGTCTCTAAATGAACTTCAGCGTCCCCGACGAAAAACCCCAACAAGAAGTGCTTTCTTCAGTAATTGTGCTTCGTACAAGTGTTGTTAAGCTTCGCCAACTCTCATCTTTAATAGGCGGGAGCTGTGCCCCCGAAAACACATCGAAAATTTTCCGCATTCATCATTCATTTGGGGACGCAAAACTTCAAAAAAATTTCGTCGGGAATGTCGTAAACCATTCAAAATTGAATGGTTTACAGCGGGGACGCACTGAGACACCGTGGCAAAAAGCGTCCGAAAATTTGATGATATCGAGTCGAAAATTTGCAATAATTCACTATTTTCAAGGTGGCCCCTTAATATTGTGAGGAACATGCCCATATAGTACCCAGATTAAAAAATGTCGTTTAAAATATCTAAACATCAAAGAAAATCAGAAAATTAATTTTCCAACAACATCAAGCTTTGAGAATAAAACTACAGATATGACTCATGAAATGTTATCAATGTATATAGAATTTATCAAAAAATACAAAATATTTATTGAATATTTCCTTCGATTAAGATTTTTCCTTTAAAAATCGATAGAAAACAAGGAGCAGAGATATAAAATCAAGTTTTCAAAAGAAAACAAAAAATCGTTTTATTTTTGATGGAAGAAGGAAAAATCTTGGTGACATTTGACATCGATGGAACACTGATGTTCGCAGGAAACCACGGCCAGGACCACAGGAACGCGATGAAGCACGCACTGAACCTCCTTTACGGCGCCAATCTCTGTCCCAGCGAGTATTTGCAAACGAGTTTCGCTGGATACTCAGATTACAAGATTGTGACTGAGTGCGTCCGCAAGGCAACGACGAGAGAAGAAGTTTCACCGGAAGAAATCTACAAATTCTACGATATTGCGACAGAGAAATTCAAAGAAATTCACCAAGGCAACACAATCGTTTATCCTGGCATTTACAAGGCTCTAGAGAACCTAAGTCAGCATAAAAACGTGATTGTTGGTCTCTGCACAGGCAATATTCCAGGAATCGGTTGGATAAAGCTAGAAAAGACGAATATGGACAAATACTTCGATCGAAGATTGGGAGGACTTGGTTCTCATCCGAATCGCGCCGATATTTTGCGGTCTGTTATTGACAAAGCGACAGAATTGTACGGAAAGATAACAAGAGTGATTCACGTCGGAGATGCAATGCAGGACATTCAGGCGGCCTTAGATGTTGGCGCTCTCGCAGTTGCAGTCGACACTGGCTTTCAAAAGAATAAGATTTTCAAACAACCTTGTTTTATCTTCGAGAACCTTGAAGTGTGCATGGATGACTTCATGAGCGTTGTTTTGACAGGAAAGACTGTCTCTGGTGCTGATCACGTTGATCAGAAGTTTAAATAAACAAAATTGTACCTATCTAATTAATGAAGCAATAAAAGCTCTGGTTATTTAAATCTATCAAACATCTATTCTTTATAATATAACAAATAAAAAATTTCATATTATCTTAATTTGCTTCTTCAGACACCAAAACGGATGGATTACACTCTCTCAGTGCTTGTTCGAACAGTGATTCTGGCGGCATTCCCAATGAAGAAAATCTTCGAGTTGTTCTTTTAGTTTCGTTCTTCAGGGGCACAGGAACATCGATAAACTCTGAGATGTCGGCCGTTGATTTGTATGCTTTGATGCCCATTGGTTTATTAAATATACTTTCATCAACTGAATGTCGCTTTGATTTAGGAATCTCTTTTGCTTTCGTTTTTCTTCGGGCTGTGACTGTTTCCTCTTTGGCTTCAAGCTTAACTTGGCTCGATTTTGGTAATTGAAGAGCTTTAACTTTGTTTACCTTTGAAGGATCATCGGAATTGTGTCTTTTCTTGATTATCAATTCGTTTGTCGCTGATTTCTTTGGTTCTTTGTCGCCTGATGATTTCCTCAATGATTTCGACTTCGATGACTTCGATGACTTCAAATGTAAAACATTGTCCTTAAATGCACCATTCTCGTTGAATTCTACTTGTTTTCTTTCTCCAATTTTCAATCCTGTTTTTCCTTCTTCGATAAACAAGCAAGCGTTCTCCTGTTTGTGGATAGGAAGCTTAAAATCAAGAGAAAACATCTGTATTTCGTTCTCAGAAGGCATTCTTACAACTCCACACTTATTTGGTGTCTCAGGATTGTAATTGGACGAAGAAAACGTTGTAATTCCATGCATTTCGGCGAAAAGATTGCATCCATTCAATACACATTGATGTGCTCTTATCATTAAAGCTAAATTATTCGATTTCAAGAAATTAATCACAGCATCGATGCTGTACCTCACACCGAGTCCCCTTCGACTTTCTGTGAAAAATTCTTGAGAATCAATGGGATCTGACCACAATATATCGCTTACGATTTGATTATCCGAATATGATTCAAGAGGCCTTTTTATCGATGAAATATCATTGATGGAGTTGAGCACCGGCGAAATACCGCCATGAACGCAGAAAATCTTGTTTGAAATTATCGCTCCTAAAGGCATGAACGAAAACACATCCTGAAATCTCGTCCACACGATTTCATCTTTGTACTTAGTCATTACTTCATCGTAGAATCCGAATGCGCGATTAATCACCGAAAATTCGTGATTTCCACGAATAATGTGAACGTTATTAGGGTATTTTATGAGCAAAGCCAAAAGAAGAGCGATCATCAGTACCGAATTAGCGCCGCGATCGACATAATCGCCGAGAAATAAATATGTTGTTTTGGAAGGATGTCCGAATAATCGAAAAATGTTAAGTAAATCCGTAATATTACCATGCATATCGCCGACCACGACTAAAGGTGGCGCTATTCTTAATAATATTGGCTTGGCTTTGAATGAATTTCGCGATAGTTTGCAGATACACTCGAGATTACTGATGCCGTAGATGACATTGTCGTAGAATTCCCTTTCCTTGACAAAAGAAAAGTCGCCAAATGGAGATAAAACTTTATTTACAGCATCCATAATTTTTTAGAAATCTTTTTTCTGTGTTTACACGCAGAAAATTTGACAGAACATTTTCTGTCGTTTTATCGTTACCTGTCTTTCGTTGGAAAAGTCTTCATTTGAAGGCTCTCATTCTAAATTCATCTTTCATACCATCACTAGGTACTGACGCATGGGGTATTTTAGCGAATTCTTCTATTTTGTTGATTTCGGATGAATGAAAAAAAAAAATCGATCGAGTCAAGATTTGCAATAAAGTTTTCTAATGATTTAATGACATATTGATGTACTAGAGTTTTTTGTCTATATATTTACTGTAGAAGTTTACTTTGTTGCTTTGTATTTAATGATATAAATGCAATCTAATGCATTGATAAGTTTTATTGATTTTCATTTTAATTCATAATGAGTTTTCTTTTGCTGATATTAGTCAACTGGAATCACTTCAGATTGCCTATAATTGATAAACCGAGAAATATGTATTCTAAAATCGCTTGAATAACAAAATACAAAACATTAATTTTTACTTTAAAATATGTCATCTATTGAATGGAATAGTGATGATTCTTCCATATTTTAGGCATATTAATATTCAAGACTTCTGCCAATTTAACTTCATTCATTAACCAACAATGATGCATAAAAGCATTTTTGTCTGCTTTAGCATTTAAATCTTATTGAAAAAATAAAAACTTTGATGTCTATTTGTGAATTAACAGCCAAATAAACATATGAAGCGCCAGTTATTTAGCGTTCTTTCTTTGGTTAGATTGCTTTATGTGAGCTAATTCAGCTTTGAGATCTGCATTTTCGTTCTGTATTTCCGCAATTTCTTTATCCAATAATTTAATTTCCTCTTGAAGCTGTTTCATTTCTCTTGTGCTGGTAGTTGTCTGTGCTGTAGTAGTTCTGATTGTTTCAATTGTTTGGTCACCGCGAGTTTTGAGATTCGAGATTGTTAATTTCATCTTTTCTATGTCTTGTGTTGTGGCTTCGACTTGCTTTTGATGGTGATTCTCGAGCTGTGCTAAAATCTTCTCCATTGACGTAATTTTGTTATCGCAAGCATTGATTTCTTGATTTAATCTTTCTTGTTCATTATTTAATTGCTCTTTGAGTGCTGATATATGGAGTTTGTATGTTTCATTTCTGTCCTCGATCTCCTTTTCGTACCTTTTGAGCTCTGTTTCGTGCTCTTTCTGTCTTAATTCGACTGTTGCTAAACATTCTTCAATTTTTGCACGAATATCGCGTAGTTCTTCACGAGACATTGCCTGTACTTCCGATATTTGGTTCTCTAACACTTGTATCTTTTGTGCACTCTCAGCATTCGCGATCTTTGATTCTTCCAGCATTTTATTTCGCATTTTTGTCTGTGTGTATATCGCCATGTTCTGCCTCTCCTTTATGGCGTTGATTTCGTCCCTTAATTCGTCGACTCTAGCTTGTTTATTCATTCGAAGTGTTTCTGAATGTTGCTTATTCCATTCTTTGGCTGTTTTTAACTTACGTGAGAACTCGCTTTGTAGTGATCTCATTTCGTCTTCATGGTCAGTGATCAGTTTCTTCATTTGTTCGTCGTGATTTTGCTTTAAATTGATGAATTCTGTCATATCTTCTTCTTCGTTGTGATCCTCTTCCAAGCCTTCAGCTTCAAGTTCTTGCATTTGAAACATTTTCACTTTCAAATCGGACTTTAGCTGTGAAAATTGTTTCTCTGCAAAATCGATTTTATCATTTAGCTCTTGAATCTCGTTTCTTTTTTCAGCCAAAGCGTTCGCTGCCTCTTCGTGAAGCTGTTCGAGCCGAGATTGCGCAAGTTTTTCAGTTTTTGTCGTTGAATCTCGAATTCTCATTTTGAAATTTTAAACGTATATTTTTCGATTTTTGCAGATTTAGTCATAGATGTACTTATATCGATAAATTTTTTATTGATTTTTTGATTTGCTAATATTTTTGATCAACAAAACTACAATTGCTATGTTAATTTTGAATTTTTTTGCGGTTTTGGAATTCGAAAATCTATTTTAAATAATGGAGACTTTTCAATAATATATTTTAATTATATTTTCATCATTAAATTGGATAAAATAAGCTTTTTAAGGGAAAACTCAATTTGATATTAAACAATCTAAACTGCTTTCTTCAGTTGTAGTATAATAGATTTATGGAACTCTCAAAAATAATCATATCTCATGTTAATATTTATCTATAATTAATATGACATGTAAAAAATAAAATCAAATATTCTTATTGTTCATCCTTTCTCTTAAAAATAAGGACAGATCCTTCAATCATATCCATTCGATAGCTCATAATATCATCCCATTTAATTTCTTTTTCTAATTCGAATCCGATTTCACTCATTCTCTGCATGAAATACCTTGTAACTCTGTTGTATCTGTATATGTGGCCAACAATAAACCTGCCATTCTCACGAAGAAGCTGATTGAGAGTGACAGCCAGCGGATCAACACAACCTTCATCATAAACAATCTCTGATCCCATAACAATATCAAACTTTCCGTGCTTCTCTTCAAATTCCTTCGCAGCATCAGCGCCCCAGTAAAGAGTGTCACATTCAACGTTCTTACATCCAGACAATTCAGCATTAGACTTCATAAGGTCGACAACAAGTTTATTACCATCAGTAGCGATCGCAAGTTGGGGTTTTCCGAATTTCGTCAAAAACAACGTGCAAATTGCAATTCCAGATCCGAGTTCAACTATCGTTTTCCTTTTAAACATGTCGAGGTGACTGTCTATATACGTCAAAAACATTTTACATCCAGGCCAGATTATTTGGCCAGTTAAATCTGAATCAGTGACGGAAGAAGTCAAAGCATTGAACTCAATTGATCGACCTGATGGCATCTCTATGTTCTGCTTCTTATACTCAGTGTTTGTGAACAAATCTTCCATAAAGTTATCATTTATAATGCCATCATCAGAGTTATCGGTCATGTCTCTGAATTATGGCACTTTTATATTTGATTAGACACATAAACATCTCATTTCTAGCTAATTTGTCACGTAAAGAAGTCAAAGTAATATAATTTGTCAAATAAAATTAAAAAAAAAGCCAAATTAACATTTGAAATATGACACGTAAAACGTTAATTTGCCATGTAAAAATTTTCATATTGTAAACTTTTCAAAACTCTTGTTCCAATATTTGTCAAATATACAACGAAAATTGACGAATAATCTTTTGAATTTTTGACATATGACGTGTAAAAACGTTAATTGTCAAGTAAAGTTAACGGAAAACAAAAATGTGTAAAGAAGACGATTCGAATTTACCACCACGCACACCAAAAGGACTTCCACCACCAGCCGAAAAACCTCTCAGGCCAGAAGATACGCTTCGAACACCAGCACATCAAACACAGCTCACAAGCAATTCGAATGATATCGCAAATAAAGAGAAATTCGAGGATGAGCCACTTTCTGATATCACAATATCTGATGAGTAAGTTTTCAATATGCAATTTCATTTTATGGTTATCATCAAATGAAAATAATTTTCATTTTTGCTTCTAAATGTAATTTATTAATATATCTAAACCCAGCGTTTACAAATATATTACTAATAGCTTTTTTACAAACAAAAAATAACAAACATAAAAAAAAATAAAATCAAAAACAACCGACAACTGTCAATTTCCTCTCTTTGCGCCAAGAGGAGGTAATGCTGAGTTATTTGCTGTCATATCTAAACTCTCAGAAACATTTTGAAGTGTTTGAGCAATCTTGTCAGGAAGATAGATGTCCTGGCAGTACATCGAAAGGTATTTCGCTGTTGCGTCTATGTTTTTCTTTTTATAGACACGCATAAGATTGACATTTTTCCTTCCTTCATTCAAAACGAGTGGTTTCATTCTTTCTAACTCAGATTTGAGTTCTCTGATATCTGCTTCGAGAACGAGAACTTCCATTTGATTTTTCTTGAAATTCGCTTCAGCAACAGAAAGTTGTTCTTTCAAAGGATCCTCTTTATCCTCGAGTGCTTTAAGTTCACTTTTAGCCATTTCCAGAGCTTCTTCGGCAGTTTTCTTGGTTTGATTCAATTCTGAAGTTTGATTTGATAAATCATCGAGTTTTGCTTTAGCTGCTTGTGAAACACGAACAGCTCTCAAAAGCATCTTCTGCTCGTTGATTTGTGTCTTCATTTGATCAGATTTTCTCTTATTCGAATCTATTTCTTGAATTAAACTGTCTGTAAGAGCGACTTTAGTTTTGTAGCTATCGAGAAGCTCACGTAATTCCTTTGATTTTGAAAGATCTGTGCGAAATTCTGAGGCGAGATTTTGAATTTTCTTACGCTGACCTTCAACTTGCTCTCTCATTTGCGAAGATTTATGCAGTGCATTGTGCGAAATCAATGAGAACTGTTCAGCTGATGAAAGAAGTTGTGATTTATCATCAGTCCATTGAACCTTCATTAAATGGAATTTATTCTGTTCGCTCAGAGCCTCCTCTTTGTGATGTTTCGCATTTAATGCAAAAACTTGTTCGCTTTCGATTAGAGAACTCTTTTTGAAGTTTTCCATTTCTTCTTGTAAGTCTTTGAGCTCTTGTCGCGCTGTTTCTGTTGCTCTTTTCGCATTCTCGAGCATATGATGCGCTGTTTTAACTTCTGCGACTAATTTTTCGGGAGATAAAGATGATGTATCGGCTTTTCCTCGTGCTGTCTCAAAACTGTTGACGAGAACTGGTTGCCCCCACTTTGCTGGTTTGTTTCGTGTTTCTAATGTTTTTAATCTTTCACGCAAAACTTTTTGCTCTGCAATGGCGTCTTTTAGCGCTTTCTGAGTTTGCAGGAACGAAAGTTCTTCATCAGAAAGTTCGTTCTCTCTGGTGCTTGAATTGTCTAAATGAGAAACTGATCTCTGAGGACGCATTTATTTCGAAAAAATGTACGTTATTTGGATTTTCACATGTCACTTTACAATTTTACATGTCAAATATTGCAAAATTGTACGTTATTTTGCTTCTTTTTAAAATCTCATTGCTTCATTCACAGCATCGGATAGAATGCAATTTTACATCAAAAATTTACAAAAATAACATTAATTTTATAAAATTCTTTATCTTTCAATCAGATATTAATTTTCAGGCATTTTATTTTCGAAAAATTTATTACATGTGAAATGGCTAACCACATACTAAGAGAATGAAGTCCAGTTCATTTGTGCATCATTCACTTTCAAAGTATTTTCTATTATTCATTTAACTTCGAAATTGATTAATGAATATAATGTTTCAATCAATAAATGCTTTGCGCCTATATTTATTATCTAGTGTTTAGTATTGGTCATATGTTGTGATATGAAAGTATAGTTAATGAGCTTATATTAAAACTAATAAAGATATCCTTGAAATAAATTTTGAAAGAATGATTTCTAATGCTTTATTGCATTGATATACTGACTAATACTATTTATAAATATATAATATATGTACCATATATAATGATTATCTAAGTAAGATTTCTATTACACACTTGGGAAAGGAGTTAGAAAGCGATAATGATCTGCTTGAAAACACATTTTTTATTTTCATGATTTGATATGAAATTTAGAGTGAGCAATAGATGGAGATTTAATATTATGAATTTAACGCGATTTTAATTTTTTTTTGTAAAATTTACACTAGAAAAATTTTAATGAGCTCAACGAGCGAAGAATTTAGGAACGAACTAAACAGCGGAAAACCGCTTTTTTCACTGGAAGTCGACGACGTCCTCATTCAGCACCTTTTCCAGAAGTTTTCAGAGCAATTGAAGCAGCAATCAGAGGAAATTGCGTATTTAAAGGCAGAACTCAACAACAGACCAAAAATGGAGGATTTTCTCAACCTCAGCCAAGCGGTAGTTACATTGCAGAAGCAATACAACGATTCTAGCGACGTTTTATCAGAGACAGTTAAAAAATTCAAATCCAGCCTCGAATCTCGCCAAAGCACAATCAACGACTACGTAAACTCTAAACTCAATGAGATGCTCTTCTCAGTAAACGCAGCAATTCGCAGCGAACTCGAAGCTTTAGACAAAACTCCCGCTTCAACACAACAAACGATCGACGAAGTCCACGAAATGAAGCTGAAAGTCGCCAAAATGTCACAAAAACTTGACGATGTCAAAGACACGGTCATCCAAATGGCCGCTGCTTACGATGGCGCAATGAAAATCGACAGACTCAAACGAAAAACTGTTCCTTCGTGTGTAAGAGTTGCTGCGACGAGAGATAGAAATCAGATACAGCAGAATACAGATGATATCGACAAAATGAAGAAACAGTTCGAAGAGTTCACGACAACATTTAACAGAATATTACCTTACGCAGATAAAGACTTTCCACAGTTCGCGAAAAGCTGCACTTATTCAAGAAACGAGTTACCTAAGTTCCCTGATTACCCGTATATCTATTCATTCAACGATTTCGCAGCATACACAGCCAAAGTTATTCCTTTAACAGAAACGATTCTTCGCGAATTGCATTCATACATAAAACAGCTTGATGCGACACTTAGAGCTAAACTAGACACAAGAGAATACAATGTTAATCAAAGCGAACTACAAAAGACTCTGAGAGCGTTGATAGATGAGACAACTGATTACAAGAATCGGAAGGATGATATTGTCTTTAAAGAAAACTTCGACGAATTAGCAGACCAACTTTATACAATGGTTAATGGATCATCGAACTCTGCAGCAACGAACACGAGATGTATTGCATGCGGAAAATTCGTACAACGCACAACAGGATCGCCACAGATAACAAGAACAGAACCAAATTTCGCAGAAAGACCTAAAACATCAAGAAGAGCTGTCACATCACTTGAAGATCAATTTCCTGGCACAAATCTTGAAGTGAGAGCAGTTTATTCTTCGAGAGCGCCTCAAACTAAACTGCCCGACGTTCGGCATAAGTGATTTTATAATATAATTTTTGTTTGTTGTTATTAAAATTATATCTGAAAATTATTTCTTTCTTAAAAATAAAAACACATTACATATATAATATAAAGCATCTGCATATTGCGTTGAAGGACATATTTTATGATAGTTTATAATTCTTTTTTATATGTATCAAATAACTCAAAAATCTAATCTAAAATCAATGGTCTAGTTGAGGAAATAATAAAGCTATTTAATGCGATTTTGAAATAGTGTTAATATATAATGTTATCTCATATTTTTCACTTTAGAAATAGAAAATAAAGCAAAAAATTTTTGTATAAGTAGATACATGATGATAAAACCATCAAGGAGGCCAAAGATTTTTAAGTTAATTCTTTTATGACGAAACATTCGAATTTTATCGAAGATATATTTGAAAAAGTGAAGCTATAGTGAAATGACATTAATGGATCCTTCTGCAAGCTCGGATACAACTATGGAATTGAACGCTGCGAAGCGTGCACGCTGATAAATTAAAAGATTCCTTTTCTCAAAGAAAAGATTAATGAGTTGCGTCAACGGACATACAGATCCCTATGCGAGAGGAAACTGTATGAGATTTGCTCATTACGGTCACAGCAGACTGATTGCGAATCTGGAAGAATTTCACATTTGCCTAAGGTACAAATTGCTGATAATATGGAGAACCTAAGAAGTGGAGAGGTAGGTGAAAGGAAAAATGAGGATTTTATTTGCTGAGAAAATTATTCATTTATATTTTCTCAAGATGATTGTTTCTTCAGACTTGATTTTTAATAATATTATACTTGAATATATTACCCGTTCGATTATTTTGGTGGTTCGAGAAAGTCATCTCTTTCTTCGACAAATTTTCCTATTGACATCTAATTTCTCAAATTTTTACAGTATTGTCACACAGTTTCATTGTCAAAGATGCCCATTTCTGAAAAACAACATAAAAAAAAATAGTTATTAAATTTCAAAAAAATTCTTTTTAGAGGAGATACAAATTTCATTGGAAATCAGCAGAAAAACAAAAGTTCTGATTATCTAATGATCAAAAAATTTCAACGACCGTTTATTTCCCTGTAATTAAAACATATTTTTGATATTTTTGTTAAAAACAATCATATCATAATTTATAGATAAAGAAAACGACATTAAAATCAAAAAGCTTCCGTTTAAAAATCGAATTTTTAAACGTTCATTGATTAAAAAAATGTCTGACGTCGAATTAAGTGAATGTTCGTATTTAACGGATGTTGAAGATCCAGCGACAACCGCCAGAGAGAACCAAATTAGGGATCTTACGTTCCAAAAGCAGCGCCTTGAGGAACTTGTTAAAAATTTGCAGTCATCTCTTGATAATGTCAAAACACAGTTAAAGGATACTATTGCTGCTGTTGACACCTCCAATACTGTCGGTGCAGAAATCCAAAAGCTCAAGAAGGAAAACGCAGATTTGAATTCTAAGAAAGAACAGCTTGAAAAGCAAGTACAGTTACTTACAAACACATCCAACGACTCAACGAAGAAGTTTTCTGAGGAAATTACAGCTCTAACTGCACAGCTTGATGAAACAGTTTCAAATTACGAGAAAGCAGAAGAGCGTGCTACAAAATTCCGCAAGGAACGCCAAGAGCTCCGTGCTGATGTTCAGGAAAAGGAGGAACTTCTTACTGCTATCACAGAAGATTACCAGAAAATCAAGAACCAGAGGAAGAAGCTTTCTCAGAAGTACCTCACAGCGACAGAGCAACTCACACAGCTCGAGCAGCAGATGGAGGCCCTCACATTCGAGAATCAAAAGTTACAAAACGACAAAACCACTGTTTCCTCTGAAATCGAGTCTTTACGCCTCAAGATGGAGACAGCGAAGTCCTTCAACAATGAGACAGAAGTTAACCTTAAGACTCTTGAGATAGAGTTGCAACAAAAAATTGAGATTATTTCATCTCTTGAAGAACAACTTGATGCACAGCGCGAAGAGCTTCAGAACTTCGCTGAGGAGCGCCAGAAGATCTTAGATATCATGCAGCTCATGCAGAAGTCTCTATCTGAATCAGAACTCGCTGTTGAAAACCTCCAGAAGGAGAATTCACAACTGAAGTTGAAGGTAAAGATGGGTGCGAGACCAGCTGCAAAGCCATTTGCCACCCAACACGAGTTCGATAACTTATCGATTCCATTCCTTGGAGACTTGAAGTCCAGGACTTCTAACATGCTCCAACTTCCTCAGTACACTCCGTTCCAGCGCATCCAGCTGATCTTCAACGAAGCAGCAAAGCAAATCCAGAATTTGCAAGCTGAAATCACAATCGCAAACAAGAAAGCTGAAGCAGCACAAAAAGCTTACGAACACTTCGCTGCTGATCAGATCATATACTCAGAGATCACCACAGCGTTAGTTGAGGACATGAAGAAGCTCGCCACGAACCAGGAGTTGATCAACAGCAGTCCAGAGGCCGAAAGTAACGAAGCTTTCCTCGACTTCATGAATCAAAAGATCGAAGAAGTTTCTCAAATCATTCAACGCGAAGCTGTTAAAGATCCGAAGTATATCTCTTCAGACTTCTTCTTCGCGAACGACGTCAAGCAGCGCCAGGCAGCAATCAAGAAACTGCTTCAGCCAGAGGACTCTACATTCACTTTATTTTGCGCTCAGTTTTTGACGAACGTCTTCCTCCAGAACCAACTTTCGGCGGTCACTGCTCCTCTTCAGCTCATTGATTCGATGACAAAGAGCGGCGCTCTCAAGGGAACACAGCTCCAGGACGTTCCTCACTTGATAGAGACGCTCAATGCCAAAGTCAACCACACAGCGAAGCGGAACAAGAAGTTGTCGACACAACTCAAGAAATCTCAGGAACACGAACTTCAGTTGGTTCAATCCGAGAATGACAAGAAGACGAAGATCTCTGAACTCACTCTCCAGATCGACAACCTCCAGAACGAGGTCGGCGTGTTGAATGTCAAGCTTCAGGTCGCTCAGAACGAGTTAAAGATCAAAGAAAACGAATGTGGAACACTCACCGAAGTCGCCAAAGAAATCAAAGCGGATGTCGAAGAGAAAGCGAACGATCAGAGAGAAAGAACAATGAAGCTCGAACAGCAGCTCGCGCAGAAGACGAAGGAGTGCGACGAGCTTTCTCAGTTGCTCAGAGACCTCCAGCGCACAGTCGATGAGTCAACGAACGCGACAATCAAGCGCATGAAGAAGAACGAAGAGAACTACTTGAACCAGATCGAAGCACTCAACAGCCAAGTCGACGAATACGAAAGCGAGCTCCAGAAGAGGCGCAAGAGCACGAAGAAGAACGAGAAGGCAATGAAGGAGCAGTTCGACGCAGCAATAAAGGAAATGTCCGCTAAGTACGAGGAAGGAAAGAAGAACTTAGAAGAGGCAATAGCATCGCTCAGAGAGAAGAGTGACAGCTCAAGAGAGATGTCGAAGAAACTCGTCGAGAATTTGAGCGATGTCGAGAAGCGCAACATCCAACTCGCGAAGGAGAACGCAGAACTCGCTCAGCAGCTTAAGGCTGTCAAGCAGGAGCAGTCGAAGATCAAGACAGAGTCGCAGAAGCAGCAGCAACAGAAGCAGGCTCAGTTGTCTGCTCAGTTGATGGCCGCAGAGTCAAAGGCCCAGCAGCAGGTCGCTGAAGAGAAGCGCAATGCTCAGAACAAGATCAATGAGATCCTTGAGATCGCATACGAACATATAGGAACATTCTATGGACAGGACGAGTCAGAGTTTGATATCGAGGCATTCCAGCAGTCTGTGAAGACCGCAAGAGACGATCTCGACAAGCTTAGGTTCTTCCAGAATGAATCTACAAAACTTGCACAAAAGGAGTAATTTTTTTTGATATTTTGTTTGATTTTGTATCAATCTTTATTATATCTTTATTTTAAATTATCGTATACTTTATTTTACCAAGTGAAACTCCATTTTTAATTGTTTCCACATCAAAACATCATTTTCAAACACATCAAAACATCATTTTCAAACACATCCAAATCTCATTTCACATATATTAATGCTATCAAAACATATCTCAAATATCATTGAAATATATATTTAAACATAACATGAATCAATATTAATAGTGATCGCCATCAGCAATCATTCGGAGCATGACATGCTCTAAGTTTTCGATACTGATGGTGTAAGCTTTCGCTCCTAGAGAGCCAATTTTCTCATCCAAAAGAACTAAGAGACTAGGAATAATGTCGCACACTGGAAGCATTATAGAGTCACCTCTTTCGAAGTCCAGCTCAGCCTCTTTAACAACAGTTTTGCATAGCTCCAAAACGTGGTTCATAATTTCATCAGCATTGAGTTCATCCTCAACAATGACTTGAAGTCTGTATCCGCATTTATAAACTTGGCGAAGTTCACTTGGAGATCCTTTGAAGATAATGTTTCCATTCTCAATAACAAACAGTCTTGAAGCGACTGCTTCACCTTCTTCAAGGCTGTGACTTGCGATGATTGTTGTTGTGTTCTTGAAATACGAAGCAATTTGCCAAATTCTTTGTCTCTTTGATACATCAACGCCAATTGTTGGCTCATCAAGAATAACGAGTGGTGGAGAACCAATGAAAGCCATTGCAGTGGAAACAAGTCTTTTCTGACCTGCTGACAACGTTTTTGGTTTTCTATTCATTAAATCAACAATATCCAACATTGTTGAAATTTTATCGATTTGATCAATAACGTCATCTTTTTTCACACCTCGAAGCTTCGCAAAGAATGATAAATGCTGTTTAACAGTGAGATTATCGAAGAAAACGTTCTCCTGATAGCAGTAACCTGTGCATCTCTGCAAATCAAGAAAATTCGCCGGATGCCCGAAAATGGAAATGTTTCCTGAATCTGTTGGAATTGCGCCAGTTAATGATTGCAAGAGTGTTGATTTTCCGCTTCCATTTGGTCCAATTAATAGAATAACTTCTCCTTTGGCTATATCGAACTCTACATTATCAACAGCTTTAACAGTGACGTTGTTTTTATAAATTTTTGTTAAGTTATTGATGGATAAAAATGGCTTTGATGGATCTTCCAAGAAATCTTTTGATCTTTAGAAGAATCTTTTCCATGTGAGTTTATCGAAGACTTTTCTGATTTCGAGTGGTGCCAAACCCCATTCTTTGGGAACAAACAGAGCAAATACTGCCCATAGGAACACATAAACTACAATTTGGAGCAATAAATACCCAAAAAGTTGCGGAGTGGAAAAATCAACTTTGTAACCGGGATCAGCAAAAGTCATTGATTGATTATTCTGTATTGTGAAGTACAAATTCATATAGAAATTATGAATAACAGCTGACGGATATATATAGCAACCAGCAACGATATTGATTTGCGAAACAGAAGGCAAAACCCAACCCATTGTAATTGCTATGATATAAATGAAGATATAAAATCTAAATCTTCCTGGTCGATTGAATATTGGGGCCATGAACATACCGGAGAGGTAAATGGCGAAGCTTGCTAACAGGAAGAAAAAGAATATAATGAAAAAATTACATTTTTGTTCCCAAATCTTTTTGTGCGAGAATTCCATAATGCTAAAAATAAATGATGTCACTAAACAATATATGAGATCAATTAAAACGAAACCAATCCATATAACGTAGTCACTGACGCCAGCAACATTCAACAAAACTAACTGCTTGTTGTGCATCCATCGAGTTAATGGATAAAAGTGAGAAATAATCAAGAAAATATAACAAGCAGGGAAAATCCATTCGCCCCAATATAGTGAACGGGCGACATAATACGTTGGTCTTGCGTATAAACCATCATTCACGTTCAAACATATTCTATCTGTCGAGTTGTCGTAATGATTTATAATTGCATGTGTTAAATTTGTATTATAGTGGCTAAAGTCGAAATATGTCAAATGAAACCGCGAGAGATTTGCAAATGACTGTATTCTTGGTATGATTATCGTATGAAAAACACTAATAACATTTGTTTGTAAATCATCAATAAAATGGAGGTGTGTGTAGTTAGTAAACGATGCCTTGATAATCTCCTTATCCCATTCATTTGGTGAAACAACGTAAATTGATTGATTTTTCGCGTTATATTGTTCTTCTAAATGAGCATTTTTGAGAGTGTCAGTTCTGGAGTTAATCTTTGTACCCGTTGATATGAAATCCGCTATATTTGTGAATGTAATAAAAAAAGAAAATAAAAACACAAGAATTATCAACTTAGATTTGATCCTTATCATTATGTCGAGTTTTATCCAGTTCCACGTTGAGTTCCAGAACGTTATTTTGCCAACTTGTTGATCGCTTTGCAAGATTTCTTTGTTATTCATTTTTAAGCGATAAAAAGTGACATATTTTTGTTAACAAAAAGTGACAGTTCTTTTGATCCAAAATTTTAGACAAAATAACAACGCAAATAGACTTCTCAATAAGCCTGCGATTTTGGTTTTCGAAAAATAATCTTTGATTACGACATGCTTTCGGTTGTTATAAAGTGGGACACGAAACACTCCCATTAACGAATAACATAACCGAAACATTGTTCCATAAAATTAAGTTCTTTGATCTAGGCGGCACTCTTGATTACAAGATTGACAAATATATTTATATGCTCATCACAGAAATTCTCTATAGATATATTACAACCTTGCAGTCTGATTTAGCAAGAAACAAACCAGTAAATTCAGCTTCAAATAAAGCGCAAATTATCCAACCTAAGCTCAATCTCTTAATTGATAGAGTGAAAACATGCTTCAAATCTATAAAAAATCTTGAACAAAAGTTAATATCATTGGCCTATAATCCTAGTTCAATTATGCTAGGATTAGAAAAACTAAAAGAAACTATTAACATCGCTTATTTTATAAGCGATGTTATGATGAAGACTATTATCGATCTTCATTTACCAACGGATGTTGAGATTCAAACCATGAAGGAAATTACAGAATTTATTTCCACACATGCTCAAGATGAGGTAGTAGAAATGTGGAAGAAAAAAATGAAGGAAATTAATCTTACTTATAATTTGGAATAAATAATTTTACTTGTCAAATTGTTGTTGTTTACACGACATTTTTGATATGTAAACTTATCACTTTTTCTAGAAAGCTCAAACTAATAAATGATAGTTATACAGCTAGAGAATAATATATGAATCTTAGAGAATTCAGAAGAGAAAATAGATGGATAACGAATGTGAAAAAATTGAAAAAAATTATTTCTAAATTCATATGCCAAAAGAGCGATTTCTAAAAAGCGGTGCTTGTGTTTAAACTATTTATCACATAAAATCAATCCGTGAAGGACAATAACAAAAGGATAAAATACGATTACCGAAAATTTGTTGAGGAAACACAGTGATGCATTTTAGAGATATCAAAAAGAAATTTATTTTACAATTAATTTTTGCTGAATTCAAAATCGATTTTGGGCTCAAAATAAATGAAATCAAAGTTCAGAGATTTCATATTCATGAAAAAATATTCGATGTAAGACAGAAAACAATGTCATATTTATGCTGCTTGTGATCCATTTATCTGTATTTACGTAGATTTTCGTAAATGGAGGAGTTCAAAATTAGAAAAGTGACGAATCACATTTTTTTGAGAACGAAAAATATCGTTTTTAGAAAGAAATGTAATTACACTGCATCTGCACTTCCGCGTTTTTGCTTGTTTTTAAATTATTTTTTTCATTTCATAAATTTTTTCGTTGAAATTGTCATTGGAGTTGACAACTGTAAATGATAAATATAAACCTATTTCGTCTACTCATTGGGAGCGCAAGCGAGTTCTTGAGATTGCCTTGATATATATTGGAATTTGGCAAATAATATCAAATTGAAAGCCGAGTTATTGTTTATTATACTTAAATGGATGTATACAACAGTTTTTTCTTTATAAAAAGTCCTAATATAATAAATAAATTTCAATATAATATTTTTAAATTATTCCGGTGGATAAAAACGTGTGATTTATGATTCCCACACCACAGATGTCTGTCTGACATTTCCTGTTCCATAAATCAAATTGCATCATGATTGTCTACAATTTTTATGTGAAAACAATGCATACATTGGTTATAGATCATGTTTATATCGCATTTATTGAATAAAACCATTGTGTATTATTGACCAAACATACGAAAAAAAGTTCAAACAGAGGTGTAATAACAGGACTAAATCATTTAAAAATGCTTGAAGAAAACTTTTTGCTTTTTTATCGTCGTTACTACACCTCTGTTCAAACTGTGAAATATTACAAACTATATGGTGCTAATTACATATTCAACTTTAAAAAATTGAAAGCTGAGAAAACAATTATTAAAATTGAATTTCTCATTGAAAAACTATTCTCGAAAATTCATCGACCATTGTTATACCATATATCAGCTGCAATGTTTGTGCATCTATTTTTATGATTTACCCATGTGAATACCCATTCGAACCCTCAAATCTGATTTATAAATCGACACAATTGGTATGCGCTGCATGGATAGTTTTTTGGGTATGGAGAACTCTCAGAATCCGCTTCCTGTAGTTTTGTTTGGTTTCAATTTGAATGTGTGTGTTCAAAAAAAATTTTTTAAATGCCATAAAAAATTAGCGGCTCTCAATTTGTGGAACCGATGAAACTAATTCAATGAGTCCTCAAATGGTATTTATTTAAACAGAGGGATGATGTACCCAGTGTTCTTTCCACAAGTGCAGTTCAACCAGCCGCTTATACAGTTTCCAAAGGGCGTTGATTCCTTCAGAGCTTCGATTGTAATGCTGGTCGAAACTTTGGAGATAGAACCAAAGCAGAATTACACAATCTCGCAGCTCTGCACGAGATTTGGATTCCAGAGGAGAAGGTTCTATGATGTAGTTAACGTTTTGGAGGCCGCTGGATGCTGCTCGAAAACAAATTTCGATTGCTTCACATGGCTCGGTTTATGCAATGTCAAACCACATCTTGAAATGATTGCGAAGAACCACGCATTGTATTCACCAAACTCTGAGATGGAAGATCTTTTTCCGACCAGTGATTCCATCACGATTGCGAAGCTCGCTAATCAGTTCTTGTTATCATTCTTGGCATTGAACAAGAAAGTCCTTGACATCAAGCAAATCGCTCTGTTTCTCAGCAGAGTTAATCTCAGATTCAAAACAACTCTTTGCAAGTTATACCAAATATCTCATATATTAGAAGTCGTAGGCATTATAGAGAAAACAGTTACGCCAGGAGAAGTCTTAATGTCTGACAGATACTTCCCAGAACAACCACCGAAATGCAGAGTGTTCCTCGACGTCGAAACACTCCTTAATAGAACACAGAAGCCAGAGGAACATGATGTATTCGCAGACAGATGGGCTGCTTTCACAAAGATTCATGAAATTCCTCGACCTATGGTTATACCCATATTTTCTTCCATTCCTTCCCCAATTAGTGCATAAAATGTTTGTATTTAGAGATATTAACCACTCAACTTTTTCAATCAGAATTATCCCTAAAATGCAATAATTTACATTCATATTTTTAAGACTCACCGTTGCAAAAGTAAATAGGCTTAGATATGTTATTTAAATTTGCTTAATCAAACATAACATTCTATGATATCATTCCCGAAATTTCCTCACATTTTCGGAATTATAACGAATAACAGGGTCTACATATTATACATATATCAGATTTTGTGTTATTTTCGATAAATAATAATGACGGAGAATTGAGAATGCCATTGGTCATTAAAATTCTCAAAAATATTGAATAGTATCCTATTTGAATATGTGGTTTAACACTGAAAATATTTCAAATCTTCCTTTTCCATAAATTTATGAATCAGATTATTGTATAGTTTACACAAAACTACAAACATATTTTTAATGATATAATAAGTATATTTATGTTGCAGCGATTTGCCTTTCAAAAAATTTAACGTACATTTTATATCGTTCTATTATTTTACGGAGATAAAAGATTTACCTATTCCCAAAACACAGTATGCATAGAATAAAGATGATATGCGAATCTCTTTATGTAAATGCTTAACTACAGTTTATCTTATTACCACAGCTGTGGCTATTATCGTCCAGTAACTCGAAATTCACATTCCATTTCAAATGAAAATAATTTTTTTTAATGTTAATTTTCGTGATCCCAACTTTTTTCAAAATTTGAAAAGGCTCAGAAATGTAATATGTCTTATTTGGAATCTATATCATATATACAACACTACATTTTAGAACTTAAAAACAGTCACTTTTTTCATTTTTCCCCTTCTTTTGCGTTTTCAAGCACATATGATTAATATATTCGAATTACGAAAATAATATATATTATCACACATATCATTGAATATATCCCTACAATAACTAACGATAATATCCACATTTTATTTTAATTATATTTATCTCGCATAATTTATACTTTTTATAAGTTTATTAGCATTTACCATATGATCAGAATATGAATATATAATAAAAATATTTTCTAACTTTAAACTTGATATGTGTCAAAAAATATTTTACACGTCAATCTGTCAAAAATATGAAATTCTCTATATTTTAACATTACAATGACTCCAATACGATGTTTATTATGATTTTACTGTAATTAGCCTTATAAACATATAATTATTATTCTTCATTTGCATTTCTTTGTTATCTAGTCATCCTCTCGTTGCTGAAGTCACAAAACAACATGTTATGTGACTTCTACACTGTGAAGATGACTGGATAACAAAGATATTGACGACATTTTGAAATTCACTCCAGGTGTAAGCGATATGCCAATGGTTCTGTGGCACAATATTCCACAAAATCATTGGCATATCACTCACAGCTGTAAAAACAACATTCCAATCAGATAATTTAATACTCTTAAAAAAGTTGTGTTTCATGCAATAATCACAGTGACAATGCACAAACACAACTGCAATGTAACATCGTCACTGTGATTATTGCATGAAACACAACATTTGTTCGAATTTCGAGATTCTCTCGTTTTTCTGTGCTAGTGCAGCATTGGGACATAGAAATGAAATAGTGGGTCTCAATGCTGCACTGGCACAGAAAAACGAGAGAATCTCGAATCTTATGAATTATATGAATTTTTTAAAGTTGTTTCCATAATTCCTTGTTTATATTATCTACCCAGACACATTATCCAGAAGCAAATGAAATTCTCTCAGAATCCACTTTTCAAATAGGAATTGGTGTGGATTGCTCTGTAATCGATAGCATTCACCGTTATTTCAATCCACTGAAAAGTTATAATATTAATGGAAAATATCAAGATTTAGTTGCGCAATCATTAATCACGCATGCACCAAAAGTTCTGACTGCTTTTATAAATCGCAATCAATATGGAAAAAAAGATTGCTCTAAAATTGAAATTGAATCACCTTTGAAGTTATCAAAATACTACAATCAAAAACTAATTTATATCTTGAAATCTATCATACTGCACAAAGGAGATGTTGATCATGGGCATTATATTTGCGTGCATAGAAACAAACAAATATTATATGACGATCAAAATGTTAAGGAGATAAGTGAAGAGGAATATATATATTTAATGAAGGGGGAAAGAAATGATATAGAATATTTTATTCCATATTTATTATTTTATGAACAGATTGATTTTAAAAATTTATTAGATGATAAATGTCTATTCAGGTTGTCAAATAAGCTAATCAATAGAATAGAGAGGATGTATGATAGAATGATGAAAACATTTGATCTGAATATTAAAAGAACAGATGCAACACTTGTAAATCAAATGGCTGAAGTTATTGCAAGCTCCATAAATCAACCAATTTCAGACTCAAACGCAAGTGCTCCAAGCATTGGGCATGAATGCATAACACATGCTTATGATGCAATTCAAGTTTCAGTTGTTACTCTTAATGGTACAAAATGTATCAATTTATTAACACCAGATCCTCAACTCATTATTTCACGGATTCCATATTTTATTAAAACATCACCCAATTCATATATCATTTCTTTTGGCTCTATCATTAATGACAGCAATTTCGAAACTTCAAGATATATTTTTCCATTAGGATATACATCTATTGTTTTACGATCTTCATATGTCATTAATAATACAAAAGTTTACTATATTAACCACATTTATAAAGATGGAAATAGACCAAAGTTATTGATAAAATCACTTGAAACCGGTGAAAGCTTCATAGGAGACACTCCATCAAATCCTGTTGCCCAAATTAATAAATTAAAACAAAAAATATGGGTATCTCATTTGAGCAACTAAGTGGAATTGAAATGTTTCAGTTGTCTTCATCTATTTTAATGAATCGATTAAATAACCGACAATCAACCTCATGTAAGATGTTGAAGAATGAATCATGTTATAATAATTACATCACGCCATGTAATTCAAAATTTAATGTTCCTCAATTAGTAAAACAGTTTGGAGAGTTACTTGATAATTTTATTAAAATTACATAAGGAGTAGGTTCAATTGATGTCCAAACGGAAACTGCAATTAAACAGTTTGGCATTCAAGAATTTTCCACATTCATTGTTGGATTTAATTTAAGTCTCCCAATTCATACATACCGTATTGGCATGCTTTTATGTAACTCAAATCTCTCAAATTATTTCGTAACACATAAAAAACTCCAGATACTTTGAAGCAACTAATTCAGCAATTTCAATTGTCAAAAAATGTTACATATTCTATTTTTATGAAGCCTTTAATCCCTCAAAAACAATTTGAAGAGGTTGTGAACTATATACTGAACGACCGGTTGAGGTGTCTCCTATCGAAGATGTGACGAAACCGATTGTTTGGATAAATGACCTATACATCAAGCTTAACTTTGTAGAGTTAATAGCACTTTTCGAATCAGCGAATATCCTTAAAGGATTGATATCTGACATCAAAAATGTTTCCAATCAGCTTATTAATATAATAATATTCTCAGGCAGTGATTTTGTATCAGAATTTCTTTCGAAAGAATACAGATTTCCTTTTTTGATGTTCGACATGTATCCTTTTAAGATTAACTTTAACAATATTTCGATCCCAATTCAACATATTCCACAGGCGATAACAGCTTTAATTCGCTGCAATTGTATCAACAAAATAGTATCTTTATTTAATTATAGATTCTTTGAAAACTATTCCATTCTATTCTATAGGATATGCATTATAGAAAACAATTTTAAAATGTTCAAATATTTTAATTACATGAATATCATTCCAAATATTGATGGTTTTGAGCAAATATTATTTGACGCTATCAGCACAAGGCCGGCGTTACTTCCTGAGATTGTTCCATATTACGAAAAATACTATTTCAACTCGCAAGATAATGTAATATTCCAATTAGGTGTTCCAATGGAATTCAAAGAAGATCTATTTTTAGTTGAAGGTCGCAAAGTTTCTTTCGTTCATCGCAAGATAGCAAATGGAGTAATTGACAGATCTGTATTTCTTAATATGGAATTCGGCGATTCAGGATTGGAATATTTCACGTTGGAGCAAGTATTGCAATTTCTAAAACAGCTACCAGATATTTTAATAATCTCGCGAATAAAGCACTGTCCAATGCAAATTACAATTTCTTTTCAAAGCTCGAGATACATTATCAAACAAGTTAGCAGCGATCAAGTTGTTTTTAAAATAACGTCAAGTAATTATATAGATTTTACTATTATAATGGTTAGGGTTTGCCCTGGCATTTTTTGCAAGGTGACAGAAAAAAGTTTCAAAAATAATTTATTGCCATTTTTTGACACGTAATGGCAACCTTGAATTTAATTTAAATTTACACAATCGATTATAATCATCGCTGAAATGGTATTCGAATTATAATCAGGAATTTAAAGAAGTTCTTTCTCATTCAATCAATTTTGATACACGTAGCAATACAGCTAGCACAAATGAAATTGGAGCTTTATTATTAACTCTTCCTGGTCATGCTTGTGTCAAATTTGGAGAAAATGCAGTCAATGAGGAATCTCTAATTATTGTCAATGGAAAGCCAGTTGAATTTTTATTTTGGATTTGCCAGGAGGCAGGAAATGCCACAACACATTCTAAATTGCTCCAGCTTGATGCGACTTTTCCTATTTCTAATTATGTAATAATTATCCCGAGAATAATCATTGATCTAAATGGATATACAATAGGGTTTTACATAGGAAGGACTGAAGATTCGTAAGCATACTTTTATTTTTATAGATGTTTCATTGATATGTTCAATAACGATTTGAATATGGAGTATTATTGACATAGTAATGTATTCCATATAATGTCGGATTTGGGATCTGGTGTTCAAAGTTTTATAAGTCATGAGAAGTTAGACTCATCCGTATGCATAAGACATTTCCTTGGTACATTGGGAAACGAAAATGATATACACTATTTGGTATTGATGATTCTCTTAAGTAGGAGTTCACAGGAATTCATTGAAAAATATGAAAATGGAGTTTAATGGAATAAAAAACATTATTGGAATAAAGGTGACTTTATGCGAATAAAGTGAATTTGGAATCAAACCCTATTTTGGAATAACCGCCAATTTGGAATAATGACGGTTATTCCATATGCCAAAAATAGGTCAAAAAGTGACAATAATTGAATACCCGAATTATTTGGAATCGCCGAATATTTGGATATGTGCATAATGTTCTCAAAATTCGGAATCAACTTCAATATTGGAATTAGGAATCATGGATAATAATGGAATCAAAAATACTTTGGAATAACCGTCAGGCAGTTGGAAACATAATCACTTTATCCTCAATTCCAATTCAAATTGAGATAGCATTATCATCCATAATTTGTGGTAAAAAGGAAAAAGGAAGGACTACCGCGCGTCAAACCAGCAAACCTCTTCATTAAAGCTTGGAGTGTTTTGCCAAGTGAGCAATGAGGCGAAGCAATTTTTCTCAATCTATTTCAGGTATTTAATCACACGTGAAATATTTGGAATATCCGGATCTTCAAAATCGATGGGCGCTTCAAATATAGAGCATATGCAATAACAATGATTAAAAAATCGAAAAGTTAGAAGTGATTTATTCTGTTATCTTCTCATTTTAAAGCAAAACTACATTTTCAATCGATAGAATTCATTGGCTGTCGTCTTGCATATATCATAGCACGCATCAATGTATTCTCTATTCGACAAAAACGTGGAATCAAAGTGGAAGAATAACTGACATGTAAACAAGCTCGATGTCAGCTAACAACTTCATAATAAGTTGCTATATAACAGAGACCCTGAGGTCGATTCCTAATTCCATTATTCCACTTTTGATTCCGAATTCATTTTGATTCCAAAAAAATCGGGCATTCAATTATTGTCACTTTTTGACCTATTTTTGGCATATGGAATAACAGTCATTATTCCAAATTGGCGGTTATTCCAAAATAGGGTTTGATTCCAAATTCACTTTATTCGAATAAAGTCACCTTTATTCCAATAATGTTTTTTATTCCATTAAACTCCAATTTTTCGAGTATTGTTGATAAGAAACCGAATTTAAGCGAGAAATTAAGAAGCAAATTTACGATGATCAGTCAAATTCACGGATATTCAACATCAAAATCGTTATTGCAAAATAAATGTCAAAATTTTATATAATAAATATCGTTGAGCAGTATTCCAAAATTTTGTGAAATTTTTCAAATTTTTGAATGATTCTCAAATTATGAAATAGACTCTATATCTAATTGCGATCCAGAATATCATCAAAATATGGCCCATTCAATTATCAATTTGCTATAAAATTGATGATAATATTGTGTATAAATGATGTATATAAAACTTAAATCATGTAAAGTAAAGAAAATTGTCATAAACTAATGAAAATTGACGTAAACTAAAGAAAATTTTTAAGCAAAAAAATGGAAAGTTTTGAAGAAACGAGTATTATGACTTCTGATAAAGATATTTTTCCTTTTTCCGATGATAACTTCTCAGAGTCACCTCTTGCTTCATCACCGAGCGCCACACAGCCCAAGCCTCAAACGAAAGACGGTTCATCGAAAAAATCAAAGTGGATGCCTGAAGAAGACAGAATGCTCATCGAAAGTGTCACGAAACACGGCATGAGCAACTGGTCTTTGGTGGCCACAGAAGTCAACGGCAGAACTGGAAAGCAGTGTAGAGAAAGATGGACAAATCAACTCTGTCCATCATTGAATAAAGACAATTGGACATCGCAGGAAGACCAAATTCTACTGAAGCAGCAGCAAATTCACGGCAATATGTGGTCTAAGATTGCGCATTTCCTTCCTGGCAGATCTTCAAACGCTGTTAAAAATAGATGGTCGTGGCTCTCAAGACACCGCCTCTCGCTCGGTCGTCCGATGCAGTTCACACCAAGCGTGAATCAGAATCGTATTTTCCCAAGAAGGCAGGCGCCGCCAATTCCTCAAATCTTTCAGACACAACTTTCCACACCACCTGAGAAAATGCTCATTTCAGGAAATGAATCGTCATCTTCAGCGACCATTCCTTTTTCAGATCCAAATATCTTCAATTTTTCAATAGATAGCCAATATTCAACAGAATCGTCAATACCTCTAAATGAGGAAAATACAAACTTCAGTGGTTCCTCTCCTTTCATGTTTGATTTAGATGATCATTTTGATGATCATTCTATTCCTATAGAGAACAAATTCGATACATACTGGGAAAATGGTTTCTAATTTTCCCTATTTTAGATATTTAGCTTTTATTGTTTGTAATTTTATATATATACTAAATAATATATGTTAAAAACATCTATCCATAAATACCCTCCTTTTTGTCAACAAGGTCTTGATGGTCATCAATGATTTCATTAAGATTCATTTTTGATTAAAAATGATATTATGAAAGTTGTTGATTAACCTTGAGTAATATGAATAAAAAACTAATTATGCATTAAATCTTGCAATTTCATTTTGTCAAAATTTAATGAGAAAACAAGAAGACTTCACTTATATCTGTGACTATAAAGCTTTCCTCCTAAAGAGTCTTTCAGCTACTGTTATCTGGGAAATCAAAGAACTATTTGATCAAAATATTTTATTCTATTGCAAAGATGACCAACAGATAGGGTCAAATCTTTTGTATCGTATAACAAAACAATTAATATAACAAACAAAGAATTTTAGAAGAATTTAAATAACTTTTTGTCTTTTCTTCTTGGAATCACGATCTTCTTCTGCGAATGTATTGCTTGTAACCAACATGTTGATTTTCTCTTTCAATTTATCAGCAAAACCTGCTTTAATGAACAAAAATCGGTCATCGATGTCTGCGATAATGAATTTATGTTCTTGTGGCTCCTTGCTGTTCAAGAATATTAAATATTCTCTGATGGCGGAATCTGTGCATTCAATGAACTCTCCTTGCTTAGGAACACCGAAAAACATTCCAAAAAATTATATTTGTCAGATTTTTTTCATGTTTGCTATGTAAATTTTTAATGACATGTAAAGCAAATTCAATTTCAAGAGAGTTGACACATAAATTCCGAAAATGTCAAAAATATTTAACCTTACCATCTGAAAGAATATTTCTAGACAGGTCTGGGGTTGAATGATATTAATCACGATTAGTATAACACCCACCATGTAGTGCTGCAAATGATTATACTTACGAAATTGGCAAATTCTGTATATTCTCAGTTGTTGAGATAATGATTACAATTGAATTTATGATAATCAGCTTCTCTCTTCATTGCAAATATACTGGCTAAGTCCGTATCTCCTCAGTGGCAGTCGTCTTTCATGTGTTCGCTATTTTGTTTTAATCTTTGAAATATTTTATACAAGTAATCCCCCAGAATCCAGGGATCACGTCAAGATTCCGCATTTTGAGCAGTGCCAAGACGCATAGAGCTGGCTTCCTGATGCCAACTTTCCATAATACACTTTGAAGTTGAATTTTTCCAAAAATTTTGCTATAAATATCTGCAGCAAATGAAGGAATGAATGAAAATATGAAAATTTGTTCTTCGACCAATTTGTTGATTTTTTATCGTCATTGGTTTCTATCGTCTCTAATTGAAGAAAAAACGATTAAAGTGAGTTCATCACTTTTTTTTCGCGAAAAATGGAAACAGACAAACTTTGCGTCTCCACAATCCGCTGCCTTGCAGTCGACATGGTCTCGAAGGCCAACTCCGGCCACCCAGGCGCCCCACTCGGCCTCGCTCCAGCCGCACATGTTCTTTGGTCCAAGTTCTTGAGCTTCGAGAAGGACTGGATCAACCGTGACCGCTTCGTTCTCGGCCCAGGCCACGCTTCTTCCCTCATGTACAGTATGCTCCACCTCTACACACGCTGCATCTCGATGGATGATATCAAGAACTTCCGCCAGCTCAACTCCAAGTGCGCCGGCCACCCAGAGCACCATCTCATCCACGAAATCGAGGCAACAACAGGCCCACTTGGCCAAGGTATCGGCTACGCTATCGGTATGGCCGCTGCTGAGCTCAACATGGCCGCCAGATTCAACAAGCCAGACTTCCCACTCTTCAATCACAAGGTTTTCGCCTTCGTTTCCGATGGTGAGATGATGGAAGGTGTCCAGTGCGAGACAGCATCATGGGCGGGCCACCAGAAGCTCGACAACCTCATCTGCCTCTATGATGACAACCACATCACAATCGACGGCAACACAAACCTCGCATTCACAGAGGACGTTCTCGCCAGGTACCGCGCTTACGGCTGGCACACAATGGTTGTTCCAAACGCCGACACAGACCTCGAGGCCATCGAAAAGGCCATCAAGGAGGCCATGGAAGTCAAGGGCGCACCAGTTTTGATCGCTCTCAAGACAACAATCGGCTTTGGCTCTGAGATTGCTGACTCCTCTAAGGTCCACGGCACACCACTCAACAAGGACCAGCTCGCCAAGTGCAAGCAATTCTTCGGCTTCAACCCACAGGAGTTCTTCGTCGTCCCACAAGCCGTCTACAAGTACTACGATGAGGTCCGCGAGAACGCCCACAAGAAGGCCGAGGTATGGCGCGCTATGTACGCCGAGTATGCCAAGAAGTACCCAGCTGAGTACGCAGAGCTCGAGCAGATCATCCATCCAAACTGGACAGTCGAGGAGTTCAAGAAGTTCATGCCAATGAACGATGACAAGAACGTCGCAACACGTGTCGCTTCTGGTGTCATGCTCAACGCTATGGTTCCACACCTCCCAGGTCTCCTCGGTGGTTCTGCTGACCTCACGCCATCCAACAACACAGCACTCACAGGCCACAAGGCTTTCCAGGCAGACTGCCGCGAGGGCCGCTACTTCGAGTTCGGTATCCGTGAGCACGGCATGATGGGCATCGCCAACGGTATTCAGTTCTATGGACTCCCAGGCCTCGTCCCATTCGTCGCTACATTCTTCGTCTTCATCCAGTACGGCCTCGGCGCATTGAGAGTTGCCGCCCTCGAGAAGCTCCGCCAGCTCCTCATCATGACACACGACTCCATTGGCCTCGGTGAGGATGGTCCAACACACCAGAACGTTGAGAACTTCGCCATTGTCCGCGCTATTCCAAACGTTCTCCTTCTCCGCCCAGCTGACCTCCTCGAGACATCAGCCTGCTACACAGCTGCCATGACAGGCCCATCCCGCCCAGCTGTCTTCGCCCTCTCCCGCCAGAACGCTCCTCCAGTCCCAGGCGTCTGCTTCGATGGCGCCCTCAAGGGTGGCTACGTCGTCAAGGAGTGCGAGAATCCAAAGCTCATCCTCATCGGCACAGGCACAGAGCTCAAGCTCGCCGTCGATGCTGCTGCTAAGCTCGACGTTCCAGTCCGCGTTATCTCTATGCCATGCATTGAGATCTTCGAGGAGCAGTCAGAGGAGTACAGGAAGAAGGTCCTCCCAGGCAACGTCCCAACAATCTCCATCGAAGCTGGCATCGCTCAGGGCTGGCAGAAGTACTCTCACGTCCACTTCGGCGTTGAGACATTCGGCCTCTCCGCTCCAGCTGCACAGATCTACGATCACTTCGGGCTCACACCTGAGAAGGTTGCTGACCGCGCCAAGAAGGTCCTTGATTATTACTCAAAGACACCAGTCCCAGATCTTTCTGCCCTCCCACAGTTCTAAACAGTTTTAATTTTTATTTTTATCCATTTTTGATTTTTAAACAAAAATTTCAAATGTTATGTTTACTTAAGAGGTAGTTCCTTTTAGCATAAAATATATAGAAGTTTAGAACTGAATCACAGAGCATTGAGAATTTCTGTGATCTATTTTGTTTTCTCAGTGAATGAAGCTATTCTCTTAATTTGCGATGAAATAAATGTTTTTTTTTTTGCCCCGCATGAAAACACGCGTTCTTTGTGGCAATATAAAATATATGAGTTTTATTTTTTCCATAACGAAAATATAATTAAAGGAATTGCTCTAATCCAAGCAGAGTTATCCACGGGAGTCCAGAACATAAATAGTGCATTATTGTGTTTCCATCTTGGTCTCGCTCGTTGACGTTAATGCCATAGTGGTCTCTGAGACTCGAAATCAATTCGTCAAAACTGATCTTGTTAAAAATTGCGTAGAAGATGAGAGAGCGACCATTTCTATCTCTCACGAGAGGGTCGGCACCAAGTTCCACTAATTTCGTGAACGAGTTGAATCTCCCAAATAAGCAGGCGAAGTGGATCGGCGCAAGTCCCATTGTGTTGATACTGTTGACATTGAGTCCTCTCTGTACCAAGAAGTCGATCACCTCTGGAGGCGATTCAAATGCAGCATAGTGTAATAGGTTCGATTCATCATCAGCCTTCTGGTTGATGTCTTCTCCCCCATTGAGCACTTCCTGGAGTGTAGTGAGATCCTTCAAGCTATCTATAAGTTCATTTGATATACGAGGCATATCTAAAAATGATTTTTCTTTATTCACAGAAATTTATTCAAAGAGGAAAATTTTTATAAATAATCCATTTTCACAAGACAGCACTCCACTAAGAATGATTATCTATTGTGAAACAAAATTACCAAAAATTTTGTCTGGAAATATTTTTGATATTTTGAAAGATGGCAGAAAAATCGAGAAACTAAGGGTGTGAAAAGTTCTCTCGCCAGCGAAATCTGTAATTTTAAAATGGATAAATTTTGGCTCAGCGCCAGAAAGTGGAATTGTGGCAGTCAAGAATTAATTTCACTGAAAAAGTTCCTTTTAGCATAAAATAGAAGTATCGCCATGAATGTAGTGGCAGTCATTTTCAAAAATTTTGCAATAAAAACACATTCTTAATGAAGTACTGTCTGTGAAAATTGTATGTTTCTATCTACAATAATATATCAAAGTTGTCCATAAATTTTCCATCACTTTTTTTCACTTGATCACTTCATTTCATATTTTTATTCATTTTAAGACATGGATGCTATACCCAAGGAGATTTTGGAGAGCTCGAAGAGTCTCGCAAGAGTCCAAAAGGCATTTGATGTAGGAAAGTTAGACTTCAATGATCCGAAAATTAGGGATTATATATATTACACTTCGCTGCAAGCGATTCGCCACCAGATGTGATTGAATTCTTGGTCAAGAAAGGATGTGATGTCAACAAGGTCAACATAGTTGGACTTGCACCAATCCATTTGGCGTGTGCCCAAGGTAAATTCGCTACTTACAAGAAATTAATAGAAAAAGGCTCCGTTCTCTCATCTTCTACGCAATGTTTAACAAAAATTACTCGAACGAATTGATTGCAGATCTAAGAGATAACTATGGCATGAATATCAACGATGAAGACCTAACCGGGCAATCAGCATTTGATTATTTCCATTCTGAAGAGACTTAGTTATCACTGTTAGATCTTCCACATTTGTAATATGAAAAGTTTTTTGTCCCATAATTAGAAGTTGCGGAATACACTATAAAAATATAACCAATTACATTTATTCTAAGTCAAAATAAATCTATTAAAAAATTCTTATGATCAAAATTGAATACTTTATTTGACAAAAAGTTCTCAAAAAATTGTCAAAAATTAAATATTTACATATCAAAATTCAGATTTAGGAGTCATTTTAATGATGGAACTCCGAAAATGCTTTGATTGCTTTCAAAAGCATACGTAAAATGATACCAGGGTATGTGCAGCTTCTCGAAATTTGCAGGAGCTCCAAGTTGACCCAATTTTCGTGAAGGATCAAGGGCTGACCCTTGAAAAATTTAGAATGTAACACAACCCTACAAAGAATTTTTAACAGAAAAACGAAATTAATGCATGTGCGCACTCAAATTCAATGCACGAAGTCTCAATTTTGATCATATGCTAGAAAAATATTTTTCTCCTCTAGCAGTTAGATTTATTATAGTCTGCTAGTTAAGGGTGCAATTCGACCATTTTGACACCCTCTCATATTCTAAGGTTATTTTGTTTTTATTGGGAAATATGTGAAAATAAAAATAGACTTTTTTCGAACTTTTTGGGTAAATATTTATCACTATGGTAATATCGAATATGCCCATGATAAAGAAAGATCTAAAACCTGCTATTTTTCAATTTGTTAAAAAATTTCAAGAAAAAATATAAAATTTTTTTAAATAAATTTTTTATCGCCGAAGTGGAGCCTCAAACTAAAGATATCCGGCCACGCAATTTTTGCTGCCTTTAGAAACGCAGGGATTTGATACTTTTCTAGCAGTTTTTTTACAAATTACTTTATAAAATTAAGTTGCACAATTTTTGCAGAAGTTCAGGCTATTCGGTAGGCCAAATCTTTAAAATCATGTTAATTATTGTATTTAAAACTTGTCGATCTAATTTCATAATTTATGTTACATTTAACGGATTTGTAAATTATTCCCTATCCCAAAAGTAGAGTGATCTGACACATTATATTTACATGTCAAAAATAAGCATTTTACATAAAGATAAATGAACAATGCATAATTAAGGTTCATCTAATATGCTTTATAATACACATTTTATTTTTCTAATCTCATTATTTGTCATTTGGCAAAAATAAAAATTCCAAATAGAAAATCACATTTTTAAGGTTCGGGATACGGGAGGGGTAAGTTTTTGCATCCCCAATACTTTGGGAAAAAGTGGGATCTATACTTAAACGTCCGATTATTTCATTGAGAATTTAGATAAAAAAGGACAATTAGATACCGCGTATCGAAAAAATACAATTTATAAACAATATATATAAAACCGAAATTTCAAACATATTTTGTAAGATCAACGCCGAGTGAGTTCAAGTGATACGACAAATCAGCCTTGAAACGGGACTTGTCGTTCCTCAGGATCGTCCTGATCATCCTGTCGACCTCCCTAATGACTTGCTTGTTGCCGTTGAAGATGTTTGGAGCGAGTTTGCACGTGCACGCGAATCTGCCGATTGTCGATGACGTCATTATCAACAAGAAGTCGAGAGTTCCTTCGTACTGGTTCTCAGCGATGTAGGAGAGGAACATGCAGTAGTTCATGAAGATCTGCGGATTCTCAGACGAGGAAATTTGGATCAAAGCGCGTCCAACGTTATCCATCTTCAAGAGTTTCTTCGTTGTCTCGTGTGAAGCAGTCAAACGACGCCAGAACTTCCATCCGCGCGAAATCTTGATGATGGACTTGCTGCTCATCTCGCTGAGGACGTAAGAAATGATGTCCGGGAATCTCGCGACTTGATCTGCGGCTGTTTGGTACTTCAAGCATTTGCTGATATAGCTGACAGCGTCTTCGATGGAAACGTAGTTGCCGTCGATTGTTTCGATGCATATCTGGCAGACAATAGATCCAATCAGCGAGTCGTAGTACTTGATGTCCTTTGGACTGATGAACTTCTTGTCTGTGATGATCTTGAGGATGTTCTTGATGTAGAGATTGCAGCCGGCTTTGTAATTTCCGATTGTGTTGATTACAATGTTCGTGAGGTCCTGGACTGGCGCATATATGTTGAATACGTTGATGAACGTTCTGTACTGCTGCAGCATCATCGAGAGAATGTTTGCGCACTGTTGATTCATTTGATCTAAGATTTTCTTGTTAAATTGCTGTTCTTTGTTTCTGATGAACGGACAGAGGAGTTTCCCTTTTCCACTGAAGATCAAACGAACAAGAAACAGACGTCCGCACTGATATCGCGATAATTCGCACAATCTTTGGAAAAATTCGTTTTTGAAGAGCTTCTGGATGATCATTTCTGGCTGATTCATCGCGAAAATATACATTTCGTATGTGGTTTTGTCCGGAGTGTCTCTGTTCAACGATTCCCAGAGATGCGCGATATTATCTGTGTCATCGAGCCATTTCATTAAATAAAGTAAGTATTCACGTGCCATCTTGATGAGACGTGATGAGAATGGAAGAGTGTAGTCGCAAATCGGAATTTCAGTCAAAATTTGCGCATAATGCATTTTGTAAATCCAATTATCGACGAAATCCATTGATTCTGGCGGTTTGTAAATTTCGAGATTTTCGTTTGCGAGTAAACACGCGATTTTCGTGAAAACGTAAAGATCTTCCATTGAATCACGTTGATTGATGACGTATTCGAAGTATTCGTCCGATCTCTTCGATGATGTGAGTTCTGCGAGCAAATGAGCGACTCGGATCGCGTCTTCAGCAGAATTATTCGCAATATCGAACAAAATGTGGAAGTTATTCGGACTGATGCAGTCAGCGATCTTATCTCTGATATAGATGTGGTTGATTGCATGTTTCATCCTGCAAATCGCTCTGAATTTTTCGAGATTATAATTCATATGAATAAATTTGATTGCCTGCTTGAAAGGCGTTTGCGGAGTGAGCGAATATAAGATTCGCTCAAGTTCATCGGTCATTCTCTTTCTTTCAGGATATCGAATGAAAGTGAAAGGATAAGCAGAGACTTGGCTCTTCAAAACCTTCTTTCCGATACCGTACTTCTTGATTGATTTCACGAACTGGTCCTTTTCTATTCCGAAAACGAGTGCGTAATTAGATTCGTGTTTTTCTTCGTGTTTTGGCATGTTAAAGATTGCCTTGAGGTCAAAGTTGCAGCGTGGGAACTCAGTGCTGTAAACCCACGAGTAATCAATCATTTGGGGCTTTTCCAGAGGCGTAATTGAAGATTCGCGTTGATATTCTTCTTGGTGAAGGTTTTTATCGATTCGTAGCAACCTGGAGAACTGATCAGGCGGAATTGGAGGCGTAGAGAGCTGCAAACACGTGATTTTGTGCCAAGATTCGTACGCAAGCAAATAATCGTCAAGAGTTTCGTAAATGAAAGGATTTGGTTCCTTGACGATAAGAGATCCCTGCCACTGAGGTTCGAGCGTAACGTGGTGAGAAACTTTAACGGCGGTTCTTTTCGGAAGTTGATCAGGAAATTCTTTGTCTAAGTCCATTCTGTCATCGGAAAGAAGCATTCTGTGGAGGTATTCCATGTTAGCCGGCCTCAGCGGGTTATTTGTTTCATCGAATTTTCGATAATAATGGCTCTGTGGGTCGAGAAATGACGCTCTCGACGGGAAATAGACTTTCGATATAATAGAGTAAGGCATAGAGATTCCTTTTAACTTCTTTGTCATGTATTTGGACCACTGAGACATAGCTTTGATGTAGGACTCTTCAGTCGTGAAATTATAGTGATTTGGGAACATAAAAGCCATCATTTTGTCCGAATTTCTGTAATCCTGCTGGTTTTCGATCTGCGAATATTTGAGAATCTGCAGCATTTGATCTTTCTGAACCAGCTGATTGTAATCTTTGTCGTACAAAATCAGCTGAGAGTCACAATACGCGGGTTCCTTCTCGCTCATCGTCGATTTCGTCTTGAAAAGCTTAGGAATTTCGAAGTTATAGGTCTCCCCAAAGCACGTGGAATACGTATTGCAACTCATTAGACTTATTTCTTAATTAAAATATTTTAAGGTTTTTATTGGCAATCAATATTGTCTTTTATATTTTTTCATTTGTTTTATTTGATGAGGAATGATAATATCGATATAAAAATCACCGTTTATGATCTCAATTTTCAAAAAAAATTGTGACATTTGAAACATTTTTATTACGTAACTTTCTTTTACGCCAATAATCTAAAGCAAATAAATTAAGTTCATTTTTCTCAAAAATATTGAAAATTTATATATTTGGTAATCTAAATAACCCAAATTTAGAACAGTTTTTTTTAAGAATAAATTTATAAGATATTGGGAAAATTTTGTAATATTTGGATTCTTTATATTTTGGAACATATAAATGACATGGCAAAACGATTTTTTAACAGCTAATTCAAAAGTTATTTTCGATTTAGTGAAATTTGGAAATTTTGTGATATTGTAATTCTATTTTTCGAGTCAAATCAATTTTTTGATAACCATCTGAAATAATGAGATAAATAGATTCTATAGAACCACAAATATCCATTTCACAGGCTAAATCCAATTTTCGATCGATTTTTGAAAAGTTATTCGATTTTAATCAAAATATGGACAATAGATCGAATGTATGATCCAAAATTTAAGTCACATTAAGGATGTCGGTTTTGGGGGTGCTTTTTTTCGTTTCGCTGGGGGACGGTGTATCTTTAGTTAGGGGCTGACTCAATAATAAAGGGTCTAATTAAATTTAATGAGCGCGTTCGTACTACGCCTTCTTTAGTACACTGTACAATAGGGCACATGAGAGAAACATTCAACAAGAACCTGTTCTGGATTTGATCCCAAAACTTCTCAGATTATCTCCCGAATTTTCAAATCTTAGGCTTTTTGTGCATCTGTTGTTTGCTTGCTAGACCATCTTATACAATCCCTACTAAAATTCGTATCAAAATATGACGATACTCCGTTTTTTTGCCGAAATTTTTACAAACTACTTTTTTTATCAGAATTAGATGGTCTTATGATTTCCATATGTATTTAAAATGCACGCAAAAAGATATTCTAGTACAAATGCATGTTATTTATCTCATATTTTTCACTTTATTTAATTAATGTTAGTTCTATTGGATGAATTGTGTTTATTTATTTCTAAATTGATACTGCCTTTATACCTGAAATTATGCCAAACAATTATGTTACTGAAAAAAGGCGAATCAAAATTGGACTGGTTCTTTTGAAATTACGCTAAGATGTTTCCATTATACACACCACCTTACAGCTTGATTGTTTGTCTGACTTTTATTGACTAAAATACCATATTTATATGTAGTTTTTTTATGATATGCGATAATAATATTCTAAATTCCAACAAAAATCTGAATTTCATTTTTTACGAAATTTTATTTTGATCAGATAGCTCTTTTCCTTTTAACAATGATATATCTGTCATGTTGGAAATCAGAATTTTTAGTTATTTTTTGTGGTTTGCGAATAAGATATTTTTCCAATCTGTAAAAATCGAATTATAATACGATAATCGTTATATTTATGGCCCAGACATTGTGCTGCTTGATCTCCGATGCTTCAGAACATTTTTCCCAAAAATCTGACTTTGTAAATTATGGGAAAATTTTTCCTTCTGCGGTGTAGTCCTGCGACCTTCATAACTTTTTATCTGATCAATATTTTTTCGATTTGAAAGTACTTTCATGTACATATTGATAGTTGTCTATCCAGTGGTATAAGTGGCACAGTCTATATATCTATCAAATCATTGATTGCATTACAAATCTTCCAAAAATATACGATTTCCAGCATAAATGTATGCGCTACTATGCAGCGCTGAGGAAAGATGGTGTCTCAGCGCATATTTTTTTTTCATTGCCAAATCTAAGATTCTAAAATTTTACATTATTACAGCTGCAAATCCAAATCCCATCAAATCCAATAACTTTAATGTGTATAATCGCCCTCAAATCAATTAATGAATTAGTTGCATTTTTAATTTTAAGCGTATAAGGGGCATTTGAATCAATAATACACATAAATATATCATATGCTGCATAGTAGCGCATACATTTATGCTGGAAATCGTATATTTTTGGAAGATTTGTAATGCAATCAATGATTTGATAGATATATAGACTGTGCCACTTACACCACTGGATAGACAACTATCAATAAGTTCATGAAAGTACTTTCAAATCGAAAAAATATTGATCAGATAAAAAGTTATGAAGGTCGCAGGACTACACCGCAGAAGGAAAAATACTGCCGTAAATTATAAATCATTTTCTGACTTTGTAAAATGTCAAATAATTATTTCCGACTTTCTAAAATGTCAGAAATTTTCCGAACTTGTAAACTTCGTTTCAAAAGGCCGGTACAACACAATTTTTTTCAAGTGGTAGGCACCTGTTTCCATAGCTTGTTTGTGATTTACTGAAACTTATCCAGTGCCAAGCATGGGTGATAGGGATGCTAATGGCGCCCAAAAATTTCAAGGTTGCAAAAAAATTAAAATTTTAAAATTATTATTTTCGTTTTATATCTTATTCTTAACATCGCAATATGACCTATTCGACTACAAGAATCGCATGACTCCATTGGAGCTTGCAACAATGCAATATTCAATTTTTCGTATTGCAGATTCAACGATATCAAGCCATAAAGCTCGAAATGATCCCCTTCTGCATGCAACAGAATCCATATACCATATATTAGCCGCTTATTTTACCAAAATTTAATTTTTGAAAAGCCCTTTCTGCCCCAAAACATAACAATTCCCATTGTTTACATCGCGCTTTTTATTCTAGTAAGCACGTAAAAGCATTGTTAAGTTTTTTATTAGTCAGAGACGATTATTTTGGAATGGAATATGAAAATCAGCAATTTATCAGCCTAAAGAGCGAAGTTTGAACACTATTTGCTTATGTTACTGATTTGTTTATTCTTAAGAATACTTGATTTTTACCAAGAAAATCTTCCATAATTTTCGGTAAAAACAAGCATTGCATCCATGACACCAAGAAAAAATAGGTAATATTATAGTTGCTATTGTTATCAAATGAGTTTGTTTTACTGTTTACGATGGACTTTTTGGATATCAAATCCAAAATTCCATGAATATTGAAAATTTTTAAAGTATGAAGCCATAGGACATGATCATTTTGATCAGGGATCTGTATCCTTCCAGTGTCATTTTTTTCTTTGTGTTTTGTCACGTAAAAAATTAGCATTCTTTCATAAGTCCGGTACAAGACATTTTTTTTGAAAGATCTCATTGAATAATTCAATGAGAGTTATCAAAATAGTTGGCCGGCCTTTTGAAACCAGTTTAAAGTATGATTTTTCGCGTGATAAAATGAAATATTTTCCAACTATCATAGTTAAGAGTTTACAGAATTATATTGCTATTTCAGATTTATTACTACCAATGTTTGTCAAATTAAGTTTTTGGTGGTGACTAATAACCTTATTATATTTTCAAGTTTAGACGTTAAAGACGTTAGCATAAATGAAGAAAATTAATGTAATATCTTTTCATTCGTCATAAATATAAGATTGTTTTCCAATGCATGGGATTGGCTTGTCTAAAATTGATATGCAAAGTCGGCGAAACTCGTTTTTTAACTCACTAGATTAAATTCTTGCTAAGTTATTGAACCCCAATGTATAAAATCCTGTTGTGCATGATATATTAAAGAATTAGTTAACAAAATTTATATTTCATTAAAATATTAGATATAACTTGCATCAAAAACATTGATTTGCCATGATGTGATTTACTCATTATAATATATTATATTTACATTGTATAGCATTTTTATAACGTAAAATATGTTGTTGTCGATGATAAATAAGTAAATCTAATCACAAATATGCTTTTTAGTTTTTTTTTTTTGAAAAAAAGTATTCCAAGTGTTCACACAAAAGCTCTGTGCGTTATTCTCTCAAAAATAGTGATGATTCTTTTTGCGCGGCTAAATTTGAAAACTTTATTAAATTTAGAAGAATAAAATATGAATTATATATCTCGAAAACTGTAGAAGCAATTTTATTCAAATCTCTCATATAAGTCGATCATAGTCACCAAAGTGTATAGCTGCAAGTATAGCCTCTAAATATCAGTAATTTTTACTCGCCACACCTTTAATCAAAATCTTTCGATTTTATTTACATTATACCAAATTACAAACAAATAAGATCGATTAATTCAATGTCATAATGTCGAACAAAACAAAGTTTGTTGATGAAATGCATCGCATTAATAACACAAGTAGACTGAATTATTCTATGTTATAATGATAAGCACATAAATCAGAAAGAATATTATTTCATAAAAACAAAATAAAAACATTATGTTTCATGATAGAAATGAATCTTCCACTTTATAATCAATCAAATGCAACATGAAATATTTAATTGCTAAACATGAATTGATGGCTTTCAATAATTCATTTTTCGACAATATTTGCGAGTTCTGGAATGAGAGAAAGATAAATTTTCTTTGAAACTCATTTTTCTGGACACTGAACTTCGCAAAATATAAAATGTACAATAAAGTGTACATTAAAGTTCCATCATTATCATCCGCTCCATGCATGATAATAAACTATTTTTCTACATTCACAGATTCATAAGCTAAGAATACCAGTGAAATTATATCATTAATTAATAAATAAAAATAAACGAAGAAAACCTTAATATATTATATAAATGAAAACTGTTTTCATACCAAAGAATTTGATGATGATCTAACAAACTATTTATGATTATTGAATGTTGATTTTCATATTGGCATCAAAAGCATTATCAGCTGCATATTCAATTGCTTGAATATATATTCCATGGATTCATCATATTTTGAAGAATTATTCCAACCAAAATCCTCGCGGTATAATTTTCTAAACATTTTATTGATTTCAGCTTCTTTTTCGAGAGATATTATTTAACTAACAGTAAGGGAGTATATGACTGAAGAAAAATGTTTATTCATAAAACCAATCGAAAGAAATTATGTCATAAATATAATAGCAACAAAGGCATCAATATCATCAACTTGATTGCAGTGATTTCAAATAAAATATCATCATATTTATATATGCATCTTCTCTAATGATAATATACATATGTCAACAAAAATAAAAGAATTGCGAACAATATTCTCAGAAGAAATGTTTGAAATCATAGTTCTTCATTTTTAAACATGAAACATCTTCTTTTAAAAGATTCTTCAGAGGAACATAGCTCTTCTAAAATGAGAGGAAATCAACAAAATGTCAACACAAGCTTCCTTTTTGTTTTCAGCATCAAATTCGAAGTTCTTCAATTTTAAATGTAATTAGAATTTGATTTATGAGTCTAAACATCTATATAAATTTATCTAATTGATATAGATGCATGATGGAAATTGTTGTGGTTGTGTTTTAATCAATTAATTTGCATGAAAATTATATTTTCACACAAGTTCGATTCAGGTTCTATCCATGTTTTGTATTTTTTTAGTATTTTTTTCAATATTTTCCATTCCGACTTGAATATTTACAAATAGAAACATATAAAAAAGACGTTTTCGAATAAATCAAAGTCCGAAAATATTTTTTTAATCGTTCTGTTTGGAACAAAAAAATGGGAGAAAATCCATTTGGAGAGGTTTCCGATGACATAGAGCTGCCAGAATTCAGCCACAAAGAAATGGCGCCGACAGTTCAACCGATGAAGCCCAATGTCGTCTCTAACTTAACAGAAATACCAAAATTCGACCCGGCAACTCTTCCATTGGACAAAAAAGCAAGGCTGGAGGTCCTTAAAGCGAGGGAGGCCGAGCTACTGCAGAAACAGCGCCAATTACAAGCGACAGCAAGCACATTTACAAATGCACCGAATTGGCCAACGTTTTTCCCTCTAATTCACTATGATCCGGAAAACGACCTCCCACAGGGATCCCGCCACACTATCACATTATCCGTTTACTTGCTTATTTCTTACAATATTTTTGTTATCTTCAACTTATTTGCAATTATTTCTATTAGGATGAAAGATTACAAGCATTTATCAAACTTTACCTTTGCCTGTATCGAAGGAATCGCAGGAGCTTACGTAATATTGAATTATATTTACGCAGTTTTGTATTCTTCGTGCCAGAAGCGCGACATTCCGTTCAGATGGACAATTTACATGTTCTGTTTCATCGGTTGGTTGGCATATTTGGCCGTTGGTTTCCCAACAAGTGGATCTGTTGGTCTTGCGACGTTTTTGGATGTTCTCTCGAAGAGCTCAAGCGGATTTTCTAAGTTTATGGCATTTGTGAACTCTGCAATTGCAATTTGTTCTGTTGTTTTAGGTTTCTTGCTTCTTGGAGCTGCTCAGGCTTATCAGAAGGTCAGTGGCAATGATGAACCAATCCGTGGTGATCAAGCTGTCGAAGTTTAAATTATATTATTTTTTTGTGTAATATCAAATCACATTCTTAAAAAACTTGTTTCAACATTGGCTTAATTATATTTCATTATTTTAAAACATTTATTTGTGCAAAAATTATTGGTGTTCATCCATTTATTTTTTTTAAAAAAACGATGCTCCAAATTTCCATAGATATGTTTCATAAATATAGTAGCATAATACCATATAAGTTTTAAACTTATGACTCAATGCTATTCCGAGTTATGATATCAACAAAAAGTCGTAGTGTATAATTTTTGGTGGGAATAAATAATCATAAATATCAAATTGCATTTCTAAACTACATTTTTTAATATAGGTACTCCTCTCAATTTTTTCAAGGGGCTCCCTCAATATTGTGAGGAACACGCCCGTAGAGTACCTAGATTTAAAAATGTAGTTTATTCATTCCTCCTCGAATTCAAACCATTTACAATGCTTTATCAAAATTCCAACTTATAATATTATTTCGACTAGTACCACTTTCACATATTGTTCTTGTTGGCCTCTACTACTGAATCACTATTTTTAAGCTTCATTTGATGTGAATGTTGGAAGTCAACTCAGATTTTATATTTATATAAAATGATAGTAAAATATATAAAATTGTGGTAAAATTTATAAAATGATAATTAGAAAAATGCAAAAAGAGAACGCAGAGATAGACTTTTATGCATTAATTTGTCGATTACGTGAAGAAATGGATGATATGCTCAAAGATGTTAATGTAATAAAACAAGAAAATCAAGAAATGCGACAAAACATAAATTTGATGCAACAAGAAAAACATGATATGCAGCAAGAAATGAAAGAAATGCAGCAGTGGATGGCTCGCACGGAGGAAGAGATAAAGAAATTTAAAGAAGAAGATAAAATAAATAAAAAGCGAGAAAAAGAATTAGAAGCAAAAATTGTATCCTTGGAGAATGAAACAAAAGGAATACGATCATATGTTCAAGAAACAAACAATTCATTGAGTTCAAAAATCATAAAAATAAAAGCATTCGTGTTCAATGAGAATATTGAATCATTCAGAATGACTGTCAAGGAAGATGCGAATTTCAGTTGAATTTATTCTATTTTCGAAAAATCATCAACTGAGTCAGACATTGATGCTGTGCAATTTGGTTGTAAATTTGGATACAATGAAGTTGTTCAAAATAACAGAAATATTTTAATGAAAGCGATTGAAAACCAAGAAATCACTCTCGTTCAGATGCTTGTAGATAAAGGTTCTGACGTAAACAAACGAATCATTTTTCGATCATATTTTATATGAAATTATTATTGATCATTATTATTATATGGAATCAATCAATATCATTTTATCATTATTATTATATCCAAACAATCAATATCATTTTATCATCATTATGATACGAAATCAATCAATATCATTTTATCATCATTATGATACGAAATCAATCAATATCATTTTATCATCATTATGATTTATATTCAATCAATATCATTTTGTCATCATTATGATATAAAATCAATCAATATCATTTTATCATCATTATGATATTCAATCAATCAATATCATTTTATCATCATTATGATATATATTCAATCAATATCATTTTGTCATCATTATGATATCCAAACAATCAATATCATTTTATCATCATTATGATATAAAATCAATCAATATCATTTTATCATCATTATGATATGAAATCAATCAATATCATTTTATCATTATTATGATATAGAAACAATCAATATCATTTTGTCATCATTATTATATCCAAACAATCAATATCATTTTATCATCATTATGATATGAAATCAATCAATATCATTTTATCATCATTATGATATTCAATCAATCAATATCATTTTATCATCATTATGATATATATTCAATCAATATCATTTTGTCATCATTATGATATCCAAACAATCAATATCATTTTATCATCATTATGATATAAAATCAATCAATATCATTTTATCATCATTATGATATGAAATCAATCAATATCATTTTATCATCATTATGATATAAAATCAATCAATATCATTTTTTCATCATTATGATATGAAATCAATCAATATCATTTTTTCATCATTATGATATGAAATCAATCAATATCATTTTATCATTATTATGATATAGAATCAATCAATATCATTTTATCATCATTATGATATGAAATCAATCAATATCATTTTATCATCATTATGATAATACTTCAATCAATATCATTTTATCATCATTATGATATGCCACACCATTAGCTATTGCTAAGCAAGTATCAACTTTCGAAATTCAAAATTATTTGATAGCAATGGGAGCACACGATTGAAATTTAATATATACGAACGACTTGATTTGGATCAATCACATGCTTTTGTAATGTCGATTATTTGATATTTAAATGATTTTGTCTATTTGCCTGTTTTTTATTTTTCCATTTTTCCTATGAACAATTTGTTCACAAATGTCATCTTGTTGCATCATTGAAAGATCCAACATGATTCAAAGGCAATGTTATGGCTGTTTCTGTTCCACTAAGAACTAAGAATGAAATGGAATTTTTCTCTCCCTTCATTAAAAGGGAAAACCCCTTCTAAAGTTCAACATGTTAACTTTTACAGATCATTATTATACTAAATAGGAGATATCAGTGATTCAAAAATATGATCTAGTAGTACGATAGTGTGCACCGTATATAATCACTACTTTAATATTTTCAATATCAATATCTAAAAACAAATATTATAGATAAACATTTATTTATAAAATTAATATTGCTTGAGGCGTTTGACGAGAGGCATAAGTTTGTGATACATCTGAGGCTTGAGAATAATGTATTGCTGAAGAACATTTGCAGCTCCTTCTTCGTTTCCAATATGAATCAAAGCCAGTGCAAAAAGAAGTGTGTTGTCTCTGTTCCCATTTATCTTGAGAAGCTGGATAATCGGTGGAATGATATTATCGTAGTGATCATCATTCTTAATGATTTCTATGATGTAATTACGAATAACAATGGGATCGAGATCTTCATTGAATTTGAAATATGAATCGATTGCAGCCTCTTTGTTTCCAATGCTCTTAGATCGTGTGCGAATATATGCCAAGCGGTCTTCGTTCATCATCGTTTCATTTCCGAGATTCATTCTCAACTGATCGAGAATTTGGTGATTTTCTGGTGTTGCAGCATCAAAGATTTCTTTAAGAATCTGTGATTTCTCTTCTGTTGTTCCTGCTCTCATTGCTCTAACAAGCTCCAAGAGCAGTGGATTCTCCTGACGAGAATACTTAACACATGTTCCTTTCTCTCCACACAATGCGCGAAGTCTTGAAACTGTTTCTTCGTCATCTGTGAATTTCAACGCTTCTTGGAACTTTCCGCATGCTTCGAGTGATGTTGCGATCTTCTTGCTGTCGCCTGTCATGAATGCGAATCCAAGAGACTCAAACGGGCGATTAGCGTAAATGCACAATTCTGGAAGAATGTTTATTGGTGTTTTTGTGTTTCCTTGTTCATAGGAAAGAATCTCACCTGCATATGAATCGATTGTTCCTGTAAGAGCCATGTGTTCCCATGAGTATGGGTTTGATGGATCGAGTCTGTTTGCTTCTTCAGCAGCAGATGACATCATTGATTCATCGCCGCTGAGATAAGAAAGAGCAGCAAAGCAGTTCATGATTTTCGCCTTCTCGACTTCATCTGAAAGCTTTGCAGCGACGCAGAAGCAGTGTCTTGCGAATGAATACTTCATTGTTAATGTGAAGGCAATGCCTAAAGCTTTCCAAACATTCCAGTTGTCAGGGAATGCTTTAACAGCACGTCTTAATACTGTGATCGATTGCTCAGGCTTTCCAAGTGTATATAAAATTTCAGCAACATCAATGAAGCACTCACCACGTTTGTCTTTCTCTGCTCTCTTCATATACAGTCCTAAAGCTGATTGAGCGTATTTTGGATCTTTTGTGACATTAAATGCTTCTAAATAATAATCACCACATGATTTCAAAACTGATGTTAACTTATCACCCCATTCTTCAACATGTTTCTGGACAAATCCTTCTGTTTGATGAATGACTTCAATGGCTGATTTGATTCTGTTGAATTTGATCATTCTATTAATTACATCGATTGTCTGCTGTAATGATGGACCGAATAATAATGGATTTGCTGCATTTTCTTCAGAGAAAACATCTCTTGAAATAGTTTTTCCGTAAATCGAGTCAAGCTTAAGTTTAAGCTCTTTGCATGGATGTCCAATTTCCTCCAATTCTTCAGCAATTCTCAAAACTGAAACTAAACGACCCATTGCGAGATATGTGTAACCGAGAACGATGAGAGCATTGTAATCATCACTTCTTTCCTTGAGATATAATTGTAATTGATTTGCTGCTTCTTCATATTTTCCAAGCTTGAAGTATATCATTCCGCTTCTGAGTCTTGCCCATGATTCGCGTGTCATTTGGCAGTATTTAAGCGCTTCATCGTAATTTTCGTTTTTGGTGAAGTCGCAGACAGCAATTTGAAGTGATTCTGGACCTCTATATCCGAGATCGAAGGCTTTCTGAAGCAGGAATTCACCTTTGACATTATCTTTCATGAAATCGATCATATACTTTCCGAAGTATGCATAAATATTTCCATTCTCGCGATCGAGTTTCAGACTTGTCGCAAATATTTTGTTTGCTTGTGCAATATCGATTTCTTTGCCGAGATTGAGTGCTGCAAATGCTTTAAATTCCGCATACTGTTGTTCATCAGGAAGCTCGATAATATTTTTAAGTCTTTTGTTGTCTTTGTCGACTTTCCAAAGTTCGATTTGAACTTGAGTTTTATCATATTGAGAATAATTTCCTGCGGTTTCAATAAGCTTTTCTGCCTCAGAAAAGTGTCCAATTTTAATATATCCGCGAATGAGAATCTTAATACCTTCAGTCTTTGATAATTCGCAAATTTTTTGTGCATAATTTATCATTGAATTAAATTCGCCAACTTCTTCTTTCGCTAATGCCGCAGCAGTTTGTGCCTTCACCGAAGTTGGGAATTTTGATGCAACTGTCTCTGCAACTGCTGATTTTTGTTTTTTATCATTCATTAAACCAAGAACGAGAATATAGCCGCTGAGAAAATCAGGGCTAACTTGAACTTCATTGAGAATCTTGTTAACATCGCTTTGTTCGTAATATTGAATGAAATTCTTGAATTGATCTTTTCCTGCAGCAATATGTTTTCTAGCACTTTCAATGCAATTATCTCCGAATAGTGTCTCAATATATAATCTCTGAACGTTGTCTTCAGGCAAATTTTTAGAGAATTTGAAACATTCATCAAAATCGCGAATATCTTTGAGTGCATATACAAGATCTTCAAGCTGATCAACGTCTGTTGGAGGAGCAAGCTTCAAAAGTGAAATTCTATACTCTAAAATATCTTCCTTATCAGGAAGTGCTTTAACGTACTTTGAAGCAGTATCATTCGGAAGAGATTGCAGATGTTTAATGAATGCATTATCAAGATCGTCGTTTTCTTTTTCACGTATGAAATTTGCAATTATTGGTAAAAGATTTTCGGCTTGAGAACATTTTTCGAGTGCCAAAATTGTATCTTCAATGAGTTTATCTGAGTCTATGTTGATATCGGCCGTGAGAAGCGCTTTAAAAGCAGATGGATCATCTGGCTTAAGTTCTAGAACCTTTCTAGCCATTTCAATGGCTTCCTCGTTTTTGCCCTGTCTCATTTTCAGCGCTGTAAGGAACTGATGGATTTCTAATTGCCTAAATCCAACTCTATTTACTGTTGGAAGGATAGATTTGAGTGTTCTTTCACAGTCATCAAGTTTTCCACTCGCCATCAGTTTCTTGGCTTCTACAAGGTTTTGGTCGATTCTCGTCTTATCATCAACTTTCTTAGTCATAATATTTTTTGACTATCTTATTTGTCATGTAAATCATTATTTTGCCAAATAAAACTTGTAATTGTAGGAATTGTCATGTAAACTTCGGGAGATTATTTTTTGCTACATAAAGTTCACAATTAATGATATTGTCATGTAAACTCAAATTTTGACGTGTAAAAATGATACATTGTATTTACCATGTAAATATATATTTTGCCAAATAATTTTCACAATTTTCGTCGTGTAAATTGAAAAAATTCGTCGAATAATATTTACAAAGTTTATTTTGTCGTGTAAATTAATTGTTTGACATGTAAAATTCATTTTGGAATTTTTGATGACCTGATTTTGTTGTGTACAAAACGGCAATTCATAGATCCAACATCCAGTGGCTTCATGATTCATCCCATCGTCTTGTTTTCACGCTGAGGACAGAATGATAGCCAACATTTTGAGTTTTCATTTTTTTTTTCATATTGCATTTTAATATGTTTACACACTATATGTGATGCTTATATTTTATGTTATTTTGATTTGAATATGTTGATAATTTTTTGTTCAAATTTAATTATTTAACTCAAATAAAATTAAATCAAATGTTATGGATATGGCTTATAAGTTAAAATTAGAGCAGCTATAAAGAAAGATATTATTTATTATTTTCAACAATTAAATTTTCAACAAGAGATATTGAGATAGTTTCATGGTTTATAATAACCTTTGCGAGCATTCTATTTTTGAGATTTCTGCAAGCAGTTCCATATTTAGGGTATTTATCATTAAAATGTTTGATTGATTTCATAATTCCCATCACAATCACATCAGAATTAGCAGTTTCACACTCACCAAATGAAGCAAAAGGCGGTTGTTCAGTTTTCAACAATGAAATCAATTTTGGAAAAGTTGTTGTTATTTCATTTCCTAATAAGCTACAGAGCTGAGAAAGTAACATATAAACGGATGCATATCTGGCAGTTGAATAAAACACTTCATCCTTAAATAATTTAATTCTATTAATTTCTTCTGAGATTCCTTCAACATTTTGAGCAAATTCATTTAGATTTGTAAGAATGAAATCGAACTCTGGAACTATTTCTGTTTTGAAACGATTATAAAATAAAGTTAATTCTTGAGTCTTACAGCTATGCATTTTGATATAAGACGAACGATATTCTGCATCAAATGGACTCAAATTACTTAAGTGTGTTCTAAATTGTTCGAGATATGCTAAATGTTCTTTTTGTCCAATTTGCTTACATCTTTCACCAAATTTACTTGTACCATAAAGTGTCTGCTGCTCATTTCCATACAATGAATTAGAGACAGATATCATTGCTTTCGATGGTGTGTCAGAAAAAGTTAAATTATCAACATATGCTATGTAAAACGCAGAACTCCGAACTTCTGTAATTTCCAGCTTGATTTGAGACAATCTATCATCAGGAGGTGCCTGTGAATAAACTAAAAGATCCTCATATATTGATATCGTAGATTCTTCTTGGTATTTTTGGAAAGAACTCTCGAGAACAGGCGAAAACACAAGAGTTTTGACTTTTGGCGGTAATGAATTGAAATATTTATAAATGAAAGCCGGATCTAAACTTTCTCTTCTTTCTTCAATGATCGAATAGTACATGAATTTGGAAAACTCAGGCAACAAGCTTGAGCACCACTCGAGAACTTGACGCTCTGAGATCACAGAACGCGAAAATAATCTTAAAGCTTTGAGAAAACTTTCGAAACTTTCGATATTTTTGAAGAATGCTTGTCCAACGATGATTAGCTGTACAATTGGAATGGGAATACTGTCTTTTGAAACTGCTGGGAACTTAGATCGACGAATAAATTTATTCTGTGAAGCAAGTTGCTTGAAAGGACTGAGCAAAGAAAGAACAGTATTTTTGTGCTGATTTGCGGTTAATGCAAGAACCGAATATTCGAATAAGTTAAAAGAAAATAAATTTTCAAGGTAAAGCGAAAGCACAAACCACAAAGTTTTAACAACCTGCGCATTTCCTTCGTAGCTGGAGTTAACAAATGAAATAAATTGTTGAATTATTTGTTTGATTTCGATAAAACTATTTCCATCATTTGTATTTTCGTTTGCCTTGGGGTTTGCGTTTGGGACGTTTTGGTTTCGTTCATTACCTTGCTCAGTTTTAACAGCTGGTAATAAATTATCTTGCAATTCTAATTTGGCACTTTTTAGATTTTTACATGACATTTTTAATATATTACACAACAAAATTCCGGCTTTACATAACAAAATGCTCACAAATAATATTTTACACGATATATTTCCTCTCAAAAGATTTTTTACACGACAATTTTCAAATTTACAAAACAAAAAAATATATTCTAACACGATAAATGATTATTTGCATGTCAAATCACATATTTCTCTCAAAATTATTATTTACATGACAAAACTTCGTTCAATTTGTCAAATAAATTTTTATATATGTCAAATAAAATTTATCTTGTCAAAATATTATTTTACACGGCATATTTTGATAGAATTAATTTTTAAGCTTAATTTATGAACAAATAGCTTTTTAAATATTTAAAAATGACAATTTTTAGGACGATATAAATATTTTTTTTGTTCGTTATTTTAAATGTCCGACAACGACATCGAGGTTATCGGAGTTATAGATTACCCGGAGGAGGAGGATGAAATGCAATACGAAAAGCTCGTCCTCAGCGACGATTCAGACGCTGATGACGACGAAACACTCGAAATTTTACTTAGAAATGCGAAATCTCACACAGCAGCAAACGCAAAGCAGGGCGAGGAAACGGTAGTCGAGGATCCATCAAACAACCTCATCGAAAATTGCGACAGCTTCGTTAGAGCCTTCTTAACACAAAAACGTTTACACGAGACACTCAACACTTTTCAAGCAGAATGGTACAAACTCGAAGCTACGGGGCGTCTCGATCGCGCAAAGATCGGCAAGGTCCCTTTACGCTACATTGAATATTTTAACGCAGATCAAAAACTTCGCAAACTTGAGTCTGAAGTACGAAGGATGCAAGAAACAGCGACGAAAGTCCAAAAGACATGGTCAAAGCTGAAAGTTGATCGCGACAACTACAAATTAGCACATATGCGCGTTGGATATGAGAAACATGCAACATTAGAAGCGATAAGAGGTGTCCTTAACCAAACAAATGCGAAAATGCCTACACTCGATGACCTAAACTCTAAAATCGAAGCAGCTGATAAAGACAGAATGCTTCTCGAGCTCGAAGTCCAGCGTCTCAGACAGATGCACGAGCGCCTTCTCGCGGCACAGTCAAAACCAGAACCAAAGACACCAAAATCAGGCAAGAAATCAAAAGAAGAACAAGAAGCTCAGCAACAGCCGAAGATTCAAATCACGCAAGTTCTTCCACAGAAGGACAGCCTCAATCCATACGTGGACGTTGGCAAGCCGAAGCTCGACCAGCTGACGCACAGAGTTGTTCACAAAGCGCACGATTGTCCAGTTTCTGCAGTCGCTGTTCATCCCAAGCGCAAAGTTTACGCAACTGCAGGTGATGATGCTGTTTGGCACTTGTGGAACGCTGAGAACAACGAGCTTCTCATTTCCGGCCGTGGACACACGAAGTACATCACTTCTCTTGCTTTCCACCCACGAGGTGCACATATTGCGACAACATCGGCTGATGGAACAGCTCGCGTTTGGGACTTCTTGTCTTCGAAGTGCAGCTTAGTTCTCCAGGGCCATCAGGATGTTGTCTGGTCCTCAGACTTCCACAGCGGCGGCAGAGTGTTGGCTAGTTGCGGTATGGACTCAACAATCAGGTTATGGGATATGCAGGGAGGTCAGCAGCTTCAAATCCTTCACCAGGGAGAACGCGATGTCAACGTTGTTAGATGGATGCCATTCTCCAACACATTTTGCACAGGTGATGCACAGCACGTTGTCGGTCTGTGGGATGCAAGACAGGGTGCGATGGTTAACAGAGGTCTTGGACATACCGCTACAGTGTTCAGTGTTGCACCATCACTCAATGGCATATACATCGCAAGTGTTGATGGCAGCGGCGGTGTCAAAGTTTGGGATGTCAGAAAAATGGAGGCAGTTTTCGAGACGAAGTACAAGACATGCATTCATGCTTGCGGCTTCGATATGTCTGGCTCATTCATATTCGGTGCATGCGGCGATGGAAAGGCAACAGTCTTCTTGAATGATAAAGAGAAGTCTACATGGGCAATGGCGTCATTTGATGCTCCTTGCGAAACAATTGCTGCAAACAATGACTGCGATCTTGTCGTTTGCGGTTGCATGGATGGAAATGTTGCAGTCTGCACAATGAATTAATCTTATATATCAACTGTTAAAAGTTTTTTTCTTTGTTTTATCATCAAAAATTATTTAATATTTTTTAAATTGCAAAAAAAATTTCTAACAATGAAATATTTTATATTAAAATGATATTGAGCTTTGATGTTTGAGACTTATTTATATTGTTAAAAGTTATGAATATGGTTTGTTTTTTAAGCCAAAAATAGATTAATATCTCATAAAAAGAAATGTAATGAAACTCCCCTCCGCCCTAGATTTCGGGCTGAAACTTACAGGATATCACATACTCCTTTAGGTAACTCTGTTTGGGAATACAGCAAGAGTCAATGGTAGTCCAATAAGGATGCTAAAATGGTCACTTTTTGTGTATAAAACGCCAATGTCAAAAAAAATCTGGAGAAGCTGGAAAAACAATCTTATATTTAATTTTTTCTTGTCAATTTACATTTTGCATAGTACAATGGTATTAAGACTGGGTTCAAATAAGGACTAATGCATTTTTTCTCTTTTCTTATATATGCTCAAAAAGATCTAGAAATGATCAGGAAATTCTTCCTACAGGATATCTATATATTACAAGTCTTTGTGATTAATTCCGAGCTAATTTATATAATAATTTTTCATGAGAAATCGTAGACCAGTTTTTCCTTCAAATGTTTGAAAATAGCAAACAATTTTATGACACAATTAAATCTTATCATCTATATCATCTATGTAATACTGTTTCGTAAAATTTACTAATTTTTGCAGGAACATAGCAAAATATGCACTGATAGGTTCTATAGATCATATTTTGTTGTGAAGGCTTAAGGTAAAATCTTCTCTCAAAATCGATGTTATGTATTTAAAATAAATTGTGAAGCTCATGAAGAAAAAATAAAACCATTTTAGAAATGATACCATTGACTCTGCGTGCTTTGTCCAACTTCTCTATCATGGAGACACTTAGGGAAGCTGCCAAAAAGGTAGCTAAAGAGTTCACAGAACCAAAATTGGTGCAAAGATATTCGATTTGGGGTGATCACATTTTCAATGAGGGTGTCTTCATCAAGGACCTGAAGAAATTCGATAACTACACTAAGCTGATCAAGAGTGATATCGAAAACTTGAAGCGCCAGGCTCATATTGCACAACATAATCTTGCATGAAAATAAACTTATTTGTATTTTTGCCTTAACTAATTGATCTTATTTAGAATTTAGAATTAGCCAGTCAATTCCAGAATATTGTTAAAATATGGAAAATATTTTTCGTATTTTAGCCGTTTTAGAGATTTGGAGTTATAGCTTATAATATATTACAGAATTTAATATAGTTCTTTCCATTTTGAGTCTGATCTGAACCAATATTTTTTTCATGAAAAATATATTTTCATATTTTTAAGATTTTAGAGATAATGGTATGCATTGATGAGATATTGGCATATCACTGTTATATTAAAAACACTTATGAATTTTTATTCGAATTTTGAAGAATCGAACTTAATAATAAACGACAGGAATGTATTCTCGATATTTCCATGAAGATGAATGGCTAATGATCAGACTTCCTGAGATAATAAGTGTAGAAAAATGGCAATAATAAGGAGTGATGATTGTCTCAACTTTCTTCTGATCATTTAGTCCGAGATATTCGACTTTACAGTCATCATTCGAATAAAAACTTATTTTGTTGGTAAAATTTTGATTTATTCGGTTGTTGGTTATCAAAGTGCAACTTGTTGATGTTGTTGAATCAAAATAGCATGAATTTAATGTAACTTGGTGACCAGAATATGTTGAAAATAAGGGATTCCCAATATTAAGTCTGAATGAACAAAATTCAAATATTATATCGTAATAGCCCTCGATAATACCTCTGTCACTAAAGTCTGTCCTAGAATTTTCAATAAAATCTGAATAGAAAACTGTTGCTACATCAGTTGTACAAAATGCAAATACACCATATTTAATCTGAGAATTATTTCTGAACAAACTAAGTTTCATCGTAGTATCAATTGTTTCCTGGCTGCTATGACAATAAGCACCATACGTTTTTGCTCTGTTTTGCGTAACATTGATGTTTGATGAAAATTCGCGGCCTGTATCAACATATGCTGTGACATCACCATTTCCCAAAGAAATTGTTGTGAAATTAATAAGCAATCTTTTATCTTTGGTGCTTGGAATTTTAACATAAAAGGAAGTTCCAAAGTCAAAACTCTTTGGCTTGAAGTAGCAAACCCGATCTTGAACAAATTCTCCTTGACTTTCGTATGAAAGTGAACCTCCATAACCTGAACTTTTCGAACACCCAGAGAATGTTGTATCCTCGATAAGAAGGAAATTATTTGTTGATGTAGCAATGTTAATCGCTCCAGAGGAAGTTTGATTAAAAAAATTACAATATGAAAAATAGTAATTTCCATTTGATGCAGAAAATACCTTTGCTTGGTTAAATTTGTTATCATGGGCGATGCTCGGATCAAAGTAAGTGCTCCAATCAAAACGAATTAATCAATTTCCCGTTATTTTTCGTTGAATTCCAATAAAATTATGAAGGTTTGTCCAAACGCACTTTATCAAAATTTGAGAGAGAATTTCATGTTCCAACGCAAATATTCATTATGAATTTATAAATGATGAAAAATTAATAATTTGTTTTATTCATAAATAGAACAAGTTTATGAAGCCATCTTTGAAATATGTCCAATTATGCTGACATCTTCATCATCAGAATCAACCAAAGGATCGGAAATGAAGTCAGAAAATCCTTCAATTTCGCCGAGTAATTCGATCTTATTAAGAGCAATGCATGGAGGATCACCGTAACATGTTCCTTGCTGAATAAGTCTCACATACTTGGCTTTGTGTGGTTGACTGAATGTATATGTTTTTTCCTTGCAGTGCCTCATTTCATAGTCTTTTTCGACTTTATGGATTTCTGTCCATGTTGTGTTATCGTTTGAAACTTGAAGAGATCAAGTGAACAAACAGCACTCAATACAGTATTCATCTTCTTCACAGCAACATCCTAACTCACAGCAGCCTGCTTTTAAGTAATATCCAGTTAATTTCATTATATGATTCTTGATGCTGAATACAATCCATGGAAAGTCTTTTTGTGTGCGTCCACAGTTGGAACACCAATCATATTTCTTATCCATTTGGTCAAATGCATATTCTGGCTTTGTTAATTGCTTTGAATTATTTATGTATTGATAGGATGATCCAGATACCCAATAATCAATTATTCCCTTTGAATAGGCCCTTTTTAATATCGAATTGGAGTCAGAGAGAAGACTTTCGCAAAAAAGAAACAAAAACATTATAAAAAATGAAAAGTGACAAGAATTACCAAAATTGAAATCTTCAACATCAAGCTTTAAAATGTTTAAATCCATAATCACTTGATTGAGTAGATATATTTAATTTGCTCAAAATGATCCAATTTGAGAAATTGATATTGATGATGAAATTTCTTCAAATGCCCATGACAATTATTTTACATCAAAGAGAAGCACTTATAGATGATATACTCTGTGATAAATTGTTTCATTATTATATTGATTATGATAAAAATCCATTTTTTGACACGTAAATTATCAAAAATTTGAAATATTCGATAAAAGTGAACCATTTTAGAAAAGTTACTTTTTGTAAACTTTTCAAAATGTGTTACTTTTGTCAAGAATTTTGATTTTTCAAAAAAAAATATTGAGAAATATGTTAACTTTTCAAACATTAATTTTTAATGTTTAATTTCATTGCTTTATCAAGGAGCACAGACGACAGTGGCATTTTTAAAAAGTTCTACGATCAGAACATTATATCTATAGATGTCAGTAGATCATCAAGACAACGAATTAATGGAACAAAACAATTTACTCGGCCCGAATACGCGATTTTACCACAGAAGAAGACCCACGATTGGTGCTCGAATTGCTACAGAGATAGAAATCGGTTTCCGTGGATCATCTTCTCATTGAAAAATAGAAGAATCAGATTTAATGGATATTTTCTAAGAGCTGGATGTTGCGGTGATTCTGGATGCTGCTGTGATGATCATACCTATGATTATTGCGTTAAATGTTGCCTCTACAGTTGGTCATTGCAAATTTCTGAAGATAAAAAACTTGGAATGAAATTCACAAAATAGAGAAAGATTACTCAATGAAATACTGCAAAGAAAAGACTTATCAGTTCAATCAGGAATATACTGCTAAGTTTGTACGCTTGATTCAGACGGAAGCATGTCCAGGATGATCTCCGTGCATTGCAATTAATAGAATTGACTTTTTAGGGAATGCAGTCAACGAAGATAATTCTCCGATTGACGACTTAGATCCTATTCATGAAGATGATGAAGACGTCAGCATTATTGGCCATATATCACGCCAAGGTAAATTTTCATTCTAAACATATATCCTAATAAAAGAAAAAATCATTTGTAATTTATATTTTCAAGCATCGAAGAAATTTAAATATTAAATCAAGTATTTACTCTATATAAAAATTCAAAGAATAAAAATAACTTGGTAAATCAAGTTTCGGTATTTGCTTATGTAAATGCAATCATTAAAATAATTTGTTCTTTTTCGAAACAATGGTCCATAAAATTCAAACCAAGAAATGTATATTCCATGGCCAGATGAGCCCCACACATAATCTGTTAACCTGAGTCTAAAATATTGATATTTTGATTGTAAATTTGTTTCATAAAATGCACTTGAATTATATTTGTTTATTCTTGTAGAGTTAATTTCAACAAAGAATTGAGTAAAATTATCATTATCATTTGATACTTCAAGAACATATGATGGTGGTCTATAAGACCATGGATAACCAACTCCTGCAGCAGCACCATGAATTTCAATTCTATTTATTTGGATTGGAAAAATAAAATCAAAAAGTACATAGTTGTTTGGTTTTGTCCAAAGGAACCATTTGGCGCTTTTATTTTCTTCACAAAGTTGAGGAGCAAAACGAATTCCATGATCATAATATGATATGTTAACCAATCCTTTTGATGCAAGATCACTACCGTACATTGATCGTAGGTATTTAAAGAATCCGACGTCCAAATCGTGTACCTATATCAATAATAAGAAATCAACAATAATATGAAATGTGACAACTTAACCTTAATATTATAATTGATGCCTTCGACTTTTTCTGTGCAGTTTCGGAATCAAGCTTTATACTTTATTGAATGAAAATTCAATTTGTTGATTTTAAGGTTAATATTTTGTGAAATCTTTTTAACCTTTTTAGGGTTGATACTTTTATTAACAACAGCAATATGAAATTATTTAGAAAACTCAGTTTTTTAGCACATGCTTACCCCTTGTACTTGATACAGAGTCGCAAATTTGCCGATTTATTGATCAGGATGTTTTGTGAATAAATACGCACGAATTGAAAGGCCTTTAATTTTGTGACGAACCTTCCTCAAAAAATCAACAAGCTTCTCATATGCATAGAGATGCAATCAAAAAAGTTTTTATGACAGAGCTTTTTTTTCAAAAACTTTGCGGATATGAATTATATACTATATGAAACGACGAAAAATTTTTAAAAATATCTATGTTTCATTCAAATTTTTTGTGCAAATGCGGGACATCCTAAAATTTCCTTCTCAATTTTTTGCGCAAAAAGGCATATTTTCTGAAATTTTATTGGCTAATTCAACTACACATATGTAGATTCGAAATGTCCAAATAAATAATATGGTTGTCGTATAAATTTGACGATTTTTGAAGACTCGATATTTTTTGGCTAAAAACCGGAGCAACAGATGACGATTCAATGGTGTAGCGGAGCCATTGATCGTCATCTGTTGCGGAGTAATTCGCTAAATTGCAATGATTGAAGAAAACAACTTGCCATGTAAAATGTCGAATGTCAAAAGACGATAGCGCACTTTTGTCCGACACTCATAAAAAAACGAAGATATTAAGGTTGAAGGTTAAATTTCGATGAATGTTGGGCCGTTTAAATACCTTCGATCAATCTATGGACATGGATTATCATCGAAACGATTGGTTTCAATTTCAGCTCAATTTTTCGATGCAAATAATATTTCAAGATTGTCGTTTTCTCCAGAATTATGCGAGCAAAATAATATGCAAAGATGGTTTTTGTATATAAGGCCCAATAATACCTTGAAATTCGATTTCGTTATTCCAATCCAAATAAACAAGGTCGAAATTCATGGTCCAATAAATGATGTTGGATATCCATGGGCTATCAATCCTCCATCTTATGTATTTGAAGTCTCGAATAATGATGATAATTTTGTTCTCATATATTCTGAGAATTACTCAACGAGAATTAGATCGGTAAATTCGAGAACATTCTACAAATTTAATTTCGAAAATAAATATCGATATTTTCGATTGAGAATGACAAATGATGCTGATGCTAGTTTCATTCATGGAATGTACATTTCATGGTTTGAGTTTTGTGGTCCATCATTTCCAAGAAGAACTCCTTTTTGACAACAAATGTATCTTCTGGAATAGATTCCTATTTCAATTTTACATGGTCATGATCATTCTTTGATAGCTATGATTGATAAATGAGAATTAATAAAATGTGATATGAAGTTTCACATCACATTTAAAATGTAACTCAAAACATTTCTTTAAATTCCAAATTTGGATATTAGTCTCTTTAACTTCTTTAGATCAATATATGGAAGCAAACTTTTGTCAAATCGGATTATTAACATATCTAATATTCCAAACTTCTTTTAACGACATGCACATTTCTTCCTTTTTGATAGCTATACAAAAGCCTATATGATTATGGATACTATTCTGATTTTACAGAAAAATAAGATAAATGAGCAAGTAAAGGTTATATTTTATTTTTTCATGAATGAATCCTATGTACAAATGATTAAAAGTTTAAACTGGAGAGTGGCATATTTAAATACTTTAAGTATTTGTATGGTGACCAATTAGTGTCTAAACGATTGTTTAATATATCATCGATTGATCATATAAGTAGATATTACCAAGTTAATGCTCCAAAGTTATGTGAGCACAATGATGAATTATTTTGGTTCTTGTACTCAATACCAAATAATTCAATGACTTTCGATTTCAAAATTCCAATCTTAATAAATAAAGTTGAAATTCATGGATCATGTCAAAATAAAGGTTACACATGGAAATCAAGGCCACCATCTTATGTATTTGAAGTTTCTAATGAGACTGAGAAATATGAGGTTATATATTCAGAAAATAAATCTACCAGAATCAATTCTTATAACATGAGCACATTTTATGACTTGAACTTAAACCAAAAATATCGATATTTTAGGTTTCGACTCACAGATTATGTGTTTAATACAAGCGAACATGGAGTTTATATTTCTTGGTTTGAATTTTATGGTCCAGCATTGAAAAAGAAGTTAACAACAGGAGTGAGTTGCCTCGAACGAAATATTCATCGACATATATTAGTGATGATCATTATTCATTTGTAGCTTTATTTCAGTAAGTCTTTAAAGAAAACTTTTATGTTAAAAGTCATGATCTGTTGAATGAAAAAAATATTTTAAAAGCTCTGTGTGTTATTATTCTCAATTAAATAAACTTTTCAAATTTATCAGTGCAAAAAAGAGTCATCATTATTTTTGGGAGAATAGCACACAGAGCAAATGTGTGAACACTTGAAATACTTTTTTTTCCAAAAAAGCTAAAAAAAGCATATTTGTGATTAGATTTACCTATTTATCATCGACAACAACACATTTTATGTTATAAAAATGCTATGCAATGGTAATATAATATATTATAATGAGTAAAGCATATCATGGCAAATCAATGTTTTTGATGCAAGATATATCTAATATTTTAATGAAATATAGACTTTGTTAGCTAATTCTTTAATATATCACGCACAACATGATTTTGTACATTGAGGTTCAATACTTAGCAAGAATTTAATCCAGTGAGTTAAAAAACGAGTTTCGCCGACTTTGCGTATCAATTTTAGACAAGCCCCATTTTTGATTTTATTCCATTCTTATTCCATAAAATCTAAATTTGTATATTGGATTATTTAGACATTTGCGTTCACTTTCCGGCAATGAATTAGTATCAAAAGGACTTGTTAGCATTTCATTTGTTGAGTTGCGGGGAAGTGCTAATATTTGGGCGATTTATTCAACTCAGTTATATGAAGAAAATAAATTAACTCGAATAAAGTCTTCAGATTTGAGTACATTTTATAATTTAAACCTGCAAACGAGATGCCGAGGCTTTAGACTTAGATTAACTAATTATGCTGATCAGTCCTATATTCATGGAATTTATATATCATGTTTTGAGTTTTATGAATCGGAGATTCCAACAGAAAACAAAATCATAAATTTTGAATTCAATATTCTACTACCTGCTGCTTTACTTATATCCTTTTCGCACAATTATTTTAGTCCAAAATCAGATGCAATCTTGATTTAGTTAGTATATTATGTTTACACCCTTAAAAATCTTATTCAAAGAATTTTTTTGACAATGAAATACTTTCAATCATGTTGAGTTTATTTCTTATCTAACTATTTTTTCCTTTTTACACTGATCATCATTCAATGAATAGGAAATTGCCTAAATATAATTGATGCTCTCGATTTTGATTCCAGTGAATGTATAATAGAGTCTTGATTAAGGTTAATGTAACTAAACGGTTTTATTTTTTAGATTGGATTTAACTTTTAATATCCTTGATTTTTCGGCCTGGAACTTGGGTTGTTTAATTATCTTCGATCTGTTTATGGGGATGGGCTGGTTTCAAAAGGATTAGTTAATATTTCATATTATAACTTTGGATATGGAATCAAACCAGAATTATGTGAGCAAAACAATAACCTCATATGGCATCTGAATACAGCGCCTAACAATTGGGTGAAGTTTGACTTTCGTTCACCAATCGAAGTGAATAAAATCGAAATTCATGGTCCATCAGGAAATGGATATCCTTGGTCAAATGTTAATCCTTCATATGTTATTGAAGCTTCAAATGATGATTTAAGTTTTACAGAAATATTTGCTGAGAACTTTACGACTCGAATCAATTCTTTCGATCAAAGTACATTCTTTAATTTTGATTTTAAAAATAAATATCGATATTTCAGACTCCGGTTAACAAACTATTCAAAAGGAACTGCGAACCATGGAATGTACATTTCCTGGTTCGAATTTTATGGACCACCATTGAAGAAAAGAACTGTATTTCAAAATAATTGTATTTACATCAATAACTTAAGAAGTCTTGTTTGTTTTGTCACGATTTGTCTTCTTTGATATAGCAGATCTGTGTGAATTGTAATATCAGTGGAAAACTCTCTTTATTTGATTCTTTAGTCAGAAATCTTATAAATTATATATTTTATAAAGAATTTGGTGTATTTCTTTCTACAATAGCTGGTGCTAATTGAGCTCTATCTAAAATATGGATTATTAATGAAATTCATTAATTTAAAAAAAACAATATTTGAATTTAGAATAAAAATGAGTTTTCAGAGATTATAATGTAAATTTAGTGAGCGCTGGAAATTTAGTTTGTATTTTTGTAATTCACTAAACGATATAAGGCGATATTAACAATATACATAATTTCGAATTAATTTTTGCTCAATGTGCTCTAGAAAAGAGTCAAATATATTTATGTGATTAAATTATCTGTATTTACAACAAAAAGACAATATTTTTGATATTTCTTCCCGAAATTATTGATTCAAAAATGATTTTTCTTCCATCTTTCTATTTCGTGTTTCGGATGGTCTATATAACCTACAGAAGACTTGTTACATAATTGATCTTAGTAAAAAGATTTTTTGTTCGCATTTCAATAATATCATAACAAAATTATTGATTAAATTGAATTTCGCTTATTATTATCAAATTCATTGAATGCATTTTGTGTATTGATTAAGTATTGAATCGATTGCGATTGATCTCAATATAAGGAAGGAATTATATAATTTTCATACAAATATATATTATTTAATATTTATTTAATCTATATCATTAAATATATCATCAAATACATTGAATTTTGAATCAATTTCAGTGTAAGGATTGCAATCAGAATAAACATCAATTTGATCGTGTTTAGGAAGAATATGTTCTGAATAGATGATTTTGCTGTTGTTGAAAAGATAGATTTTATCATCTTTCCAAACGAATCTATGCAAAACTTTATTTTTGGATTTTCCTACTCTTGTGAATGTTATAATAGCTTTGATACTCTGTGAATTCGTGAAAATGATATTTGTGACATTTTCGTGTTCAAAATTATTTATTGATTTTAGGATTTCATATAACTTATATTTATCGCTTTGGCATTCCGCTGTCATCATTATATTTAGAAATTTCGAAAATAATTCTGAATCGCTATTTTGTTGCTTAATCGACCTGCTTTGGATATTCGTATCGAAAAAGAAAGTGTTTTCGAATATCTCTTGTATTGCAGGGTTCCATTCTTTTTGGATTATTCCGTCTAAAATTTTAACATATCCCTTGGCTTCTTTCCTTAAATCACGAAACAAACCAAAGAATTGGAGCGTCTGCAGCAGTGTGTATAATCTATTCGTAACAAGTTTTCCAAAATGCATTGATTTGAAATCCGACCAATCGCTTCCAATGCCAATCATCGAAGCAGACTTGATAAAACTTGTCCTGTCGTGCTTTAGCTTCAGTCTTTGCGCGTACTCATTGACCATTATCATCTTCAGCTCCTCCATTTTTGTAAACATTACAGTGAAATTTTCATTGAAAATTGGTAAATGTACATGTCAAAAAGCGGTTTTCTACCCTCAATTTTAAAAGAATATTTTTTGTGGAGTTTACTGTTCTTCCTTAAACGATCAGAATAAAAACAATAAAAGAGAATCAAAAATGAGGATACGTTTCTTTTTCAAATCCGATTCTTCATCAATTTTTTTTTATTTAATTTTATAAAAAAATCATAGAATATAAATATCATTGTTCATTTAGTTTATTTGTGTAGTAGTTGTGTTTAATCAGTGGAAATCATTTTGATGAATTAAAATTGAAAAATTAATTTCGATATGTTATAATATTTTAATTAAATGTTATTCCATTGATCTCCTCGTGAATGACGTTCATATTCTTGAATCATGTTTTAATGGTGCAAAAAGTAAAAATCATTTTCGAGAAAAATTAATTTCAATGAATTACTTTAATCCTTTAGTTGGATCTGAAGGTGCTCTTATAGCTGCTAAAGTGAATCTCTTTTGAAAATGCCAAATCTAAAACTGCATGCAAATGACGTCAAAACTTTTTTCTTCCTTAAATGTTTAGCTTAGACAAAGGTTTTTAATCAATTGTATCTTTCAATTTTTTCTGAGATATCAATTTCTTCCGCTTTTCAAAAGTTAACTTATGTCGATGTTCATCACATTCACTTTTTTGTAAATCCAAACTTTGGTATTTATTATATTAAAAAAAAACTTTTACCACTTAGCAAGGGCAAGGCCAAGACGTGGAACGCCTCCCTTAACGTTCATGTCATAGATGGAGTAGTACTTGCGGAGGAAGGTATCACCGAGGATGAAGAATGGAACGAGGTCAGCACCCATCATGCCTGGCATGCACTGTTCCTGACCAGCAGCGCCGAGCTTCATGACGTAGTCTTCTGGTGTGAGTGAGAACTGATGGCCGTTGATAACGAAGGTGATTGTTGGGTTCTTGTCGAGGTTCTGGCAACGGGCATCGATATCGATGTTCTTCATGATGATATCCATTGTGGCGACTGGGCCGATGAGCATGGATGTGCCTGTATCGAGGATAGCACTGCACTTGTTGTCTGGGCAAACACCAGCAGAAACGCCGTCGACGAGGACGTCCTCGAACTCGAAGTACCACCAGAGTTCCTTAGCGACGTTGAACCATGTGATTTCGCCGGAGAAAGCGTCTGGGTTGTAACCACCGATTGTCATTTCGCCCTCCTCGCCATCTTTACGGCCGAGCTTGAAAGCGACTGTGTAGTCATCGATGTCACCGTTCTCATAGAAGACCTTGAGCGGTGGTTTGATGTGCTGGACGGAGATATTCTCGAAAGCAAGACCAAGGATACCGTCGAACTTAGCAGTGATGAATGAGATGGAGCCCTCCTTCTTCATTTCTGCAAATGTCATTGGCTCCGAGGCGCCAGCGATGGAGACAACATCCTTAGATGCGAATCCCTTGCAGGAGCCAGATCCGTACTGGATATCGACCTCACGGCCATCAGCTTCGTATGTTGAAGACTTGCCTGAGTCGTAGCGTGTGTGGAGCCAGCAAGCGATAGAATTGCACTTCTTTGATGGAACCCAAAGGTTTGAAGAGCCTGTATCTGGGCAGACCTTGAACTTCTGAGGTGGTGTACCGATTGTGAGCTCTGTGTAGTACTGAGCGTCGGACATATCGTGGAGTGGAACTGTTTCGCCTCCATCGAGGCGGTTAAGCTTGCGATAGCGGTCGATTGACTTCCTGACTTCCTCGTAGGAGAGGGAGCGCTTCTTTAAAGGAAGCTGGATCGCCTTCGAGGAGATCTGAGAAAAGAACAAAGGAAGCATTAAAAATTATTGAAAAGTGACGTTTTTGATTTCATTCTTTAACTGAAGCTATCAAAAAACTTTTTTCGCGTTTTTTCTGCTTCTACTTTTGATGTAGATCATATGTGAACTGGAAAATTGTAACTGTATTCTGACGTGTAAGTTTCTCAAAATATTGGAAATGTCATGTAAAATATCCTCATTTTTGTATTTTATCTTTGGATTCTATTTTCTGTAACTTTAAATAGCAAAACGATAAAAATCGGATTGGTTATGACAAATAAACTACGTCAAAAATATCGAAATTGACATGTAAAATAAATCATTGTGACGATATGATTTATATTTCACTGGCTATTATATTATACGATAAAATTTGAATTTGTCGTGTAAATATTTCAAAAGTTGTCAAACTGATTTGTAAACATAGCTGCTCCTCAATCATTATTTTCTAATTATCAAAATGCTTGTTGATGTAAAATATCACTGCAAAACTAGATAATATAAGAATTAGAATAATGTATAACTATCAATCACCTTAATACACTTAGAGATCAAAAGTTAAAAGTTATCGCAAAAAATTATCAATGTAGATGATAAAATGTGAAGATTGCATTGAATTGAAACTTGTTTGATGATTTATATGATTCAAATTCACACAAATAACGTAAAACACTGATGCTGATGCACAATCTGACATTTTGAAAAATGAAACTGCATGGTCAAGCTTTATGAAGAGAATCATTACAACAGGAAAAGTTTCGGCATGAGAGTGGTCTCAAAAATACGATTGTGAGCTTTACAAATATTTTTGATACGAAAGGAAACATGTTTTGATCAATAATGCACGTAATATATCTGTAAACCGAATTAATCAAGAAAACGGATTTTTGGAGGCCGTGATTCAACCTTATCGATTTTTGAATACAGGCTAAATTTGAATGGTTTTCAATATAATATTGCGTAAATACATAGCATATTGATTTTGGTTATATAATATTTGACATGTAAATTTAAGTATAAAATTCAAAAATGGATTATAAATTTGTAAAGGAAATCAAACATCTAATAAAACTTAATCTGAAATAAAATATTATTTTGACACGTAAAATTTCAATTCAAATCAAAGTTATAACAAGATGTTCTATTAGAAATCATCATGAAGATAAATATTTTATGAAAAATTCAAAAAAAATATAATTATCAAAAGTCAGAAAAATGATGTGATATACGATATAAAACTATGTGAGGGAAAAAAACTATGAAAAAAGGTAAATTTTTGTTCACCATCACTTTAGGTATGACCCTTAGAGGGATGGGAAGTTATCAAGGGAGAACTTGGAATGACCCTGGGAAGTGTTGCGCTGGTGCTGAACGTTTCCTGTTCTCTGGTCACGTGGGCGCTTGTTGTCATCACGGCGTGGTGGGCGCTGGCCGTGCTCCTGTGGCTTCTCGCCTTCCTTGCGTGGTGGGCGAGCGAACTTGCGCTGTGGAGCTTCACCCTCAACCTTTGGAGCCTCCTCCTTGCGCTCTGGGCGCTCCTGGCGTGGCTTCCTGTTGTTGTCGCGGCGTGGTGGGCGAGAGTCACGGCGTGGGCCGTTGAATCTCTGCTCGTTGCGCTTGCGCTGCTCAGCGATGGCCTGCTCTGTAGAGAGGAAGTTTGTCTCGAGAACGTTCTCATCCTCTTCGACCTCCTTAACGACGGCCTGCTTCTTGGCCTTGTTGCTCATAATTTCGAGGTACTTTGAATCAACAGCCTTATCAGCCTTTGTAGCCTTCTCTGGGACACCAGCAACTTCCTCGTCCTCGGAGTCATCGAAGAACTGGGCGGCAGAAACGTACTGTAGCTTTGTTTCCTCAACCTGTTCCTCGCCTTCTTTGACTGGTTCAGCGGAAGCATCGGCTTCAGCCTTAGCAATACGCTGCTCGCGCTTTGTGGCTGGCTTAGTATCATCAGCTGGGTTGCCCCAGTTTGATGGGCCACGGCCCTCGCGCTTTGTCTTATCACGGCGGCCTGTGCCAGACTCGTGGCGATCCTTCTGGCGAACGACGTTCTCGCGTTGTGGAACAGCTGGACCCTCGGCTGGGTAATCGGCAAGGATGGCGAACCTATTAGACATGTTTAAACAAATGGTAAAACCGTTGGTCGAGCAGAGAGGGGTAAATTTTGGACGATACAGGGTAAAGTTGACGATAGAATCATCTCAATTTTTTTCAATGAACTTTTTTGATATATTTTGCTTTTGAAGTGTTTTGTGAACCCGAAAAACTCAAAATTTTTGAGATTTTTAGGTTGAACCAATAAACTCAAATTTAAGCAAAAAGAGTGTTAAAACCATCAATAGCACGTCCTGTGGGAGTTTTTTTCTCATGATTTGAGTATTCTTCAATCTAATTCTGAGGGTTGGCCCAATAATGATCCATCCACTTTTGTGGAATTATTGTGACCAACACAAAGGCTGTTTAAATTTTGGTGATTTGTCCATTGACTTTGAATATTATTGCAATCGATAATAATACCATCGAAATTTTTGGTTAATTTTTTAATAGCAAGGCGTGAAATATATAGGTATGGTCCTACTCTGTCTTAAAATGAAATTCCCAAATTTGCCCCTGTCGCTAATGGTAATTTGGTAATTTAAAAAAATTATCTTTTTCGGTTTTTTTTTTTATTTCCTATTTAAATATTTGGTATTTTTGAAAATTAAATAATTGTCCATGTTCTATATATTATATTAATTTCATTTTTATGATTTATATGATATATTGTCAATGATAGTGAAAAATTTAATTTTTTTGAAGTTTAGATTGCTGTGAATATATTAGAAATAGGTTCGAAATGAGAAATTTTATAGAGAAAGCATATTTTATCTTGTTTCCTTTATTTTTATCATTCTCTGTTTCTGATATTGGTTTCAATTGCACCATAGCAAATGACTCAGTGGAGTTGGTTTATTCAAACGAAACAATATATCCCGCTGAATTATCAATCCCTGAGAAAATCAAAATACAAAATCTCGATTATAATATAAAAACACTCGGATACGGCCTATTTCAGAGTACAGACGTCGAAAGCGTAGTCATCCATAATAATATTAAGTCAATTAAGCCAGGAATTTTCACAAATTGTACAAAACTACGATTTATTGATATGAAAGAACTAAGAATAGACGAAATTCCAGATCATACGTTCGAAAATTGTGTCTCTCTTTCTTTTGTTTTGCTCCCAAAATACATAAATTTAATTGGAAAATATTCTTTTTACAATTGCTTAAGTTTAGAGACCATTGATCTCAATAGCACGTTTACAATTATCATATCAGACTTCGCATTTGCTAATTGCCACAAAATTTCATCATTTATATTTCCATTTTATTTGGCAAAGATTGGAATTTACAGCTTCTGTAATACATCACTCGAATCCATAAAACTGCCTGAAGAAATACGATATCTCAGTGTTGGATCGTTCTCACACACGAAAATAACTTATTTAGATATTTCAGATACTTTAATAACACAAATTCCCGCCCATTCATTTGAGTATTGCGATATATACGAAATTTATATACCACCTAGCGTGAAAACATTAGGAGAATCCTGTTTTGAAGGTAATATTCATCTTCAAAAAATAGATATTTCGTATACAAACGTTTTCTCTATCAATGCATCTGCATTTAAAGGATGCTCGGCTTTAAATTCATTCAAATTTTCACTAATAATAGATGTTTTAGGTAATTCATGTTTTGAAGGAACAAATTTCACGAGTTTTGATACACCAGACTCAGTCAGACATCTCGGAGATTGCCTATTTAAGAATTGTTCCAGTCTAGAAATCGCTGATATCGGTTCTATTCAATTCGATAATGTTCCGATGGGAATTTTTTGGAATTGTCCAAAATTTCATTCAGTAATATTCCCAAGACACCAATTTGTTATCAAAGCACACGCATTTGACAATACAGGTGTTGTTCATATCAGATTTCCAAATTCATTAATCGGAATTAATGATTATGCATATGCAAACTGCCGTAACACATTAACAATAGACGTCAGTAATCTCGAATTCACTCTTAACGGAACTCATATATTCGAAAATTGCGTCAATGCTGAAACAGTAATGTTCACTGAAGAAAATGTTCATTTTCCGGCTTATTTTCTTGCTGGATGTGCTTTCTCTAGGTTCGAGTTCCCTCCGAATATCATCGGTATTGGCGAAGGGTGCTTTAGGAACTGCAAAAATTTGAAAGTTGCGAACTTATTGAGAACGAGAATCACATCAATTCCTGATTATACATTTGCTGGATGTAATCTTGAATCTCTTATGTTGCCGGCATCAGTAACAGAAATAGGAATATACGGGTTAGGTGATAGCTATCTTGTTGTGTATTATGGACTTTCGCAACCTAATTCTGGTCAACAGAACGCGTTTACGATAATTAGAGTGCAGTTTAACTACAACAGTGATATGTTCTGTGGGCAATCAGTTGAAAGAGTTAAACTGAAAGAAGTTGGAGAAAACGGAGAAGAATTACCAGAAACATTCGCAGAAAGAGCATATCTATGGAATTCATTTGCGCTTATGTGCCTGACATTATTCTTTATATTCCAGATCAAGCGAATGATAACTTCGAAACTAAAACGAAAGGAAATTTATCAGCCTTACATATTCAGGCGTCATGAAAATTGATTATATATGTTATGTTTTGTATGTTTTATATAAACACTCCATGTGTTTTTATTTCGCCAACATCTTAGATTTCACTTCAACTTGAAAAGGGACAACAGAGGATAATGATTTTCAAAATCATTATGAATGCATAGCATTGTAAACAATACTTAATGGTAATAATATAGAAAGATGATGTACTAACTATTTATTAATATTACAACTTTTCTGGGTGAACATAGTTGAAGATATAATGAAGTTTTTCAACTCAATTTTGAATAGTTTACATCTCATGTTAGTTGCCGCTTAAAGAAGGATTTCTTCAATCATTTTTAGACTAATTTGATATGAACAGTCTTAGATTTCTTATGGAAAAACATCCACATCCATATATCCTTCATATATTGTTAACATATAGAAGATAATTTAACTTGAACACACATATATTGTTGCTGTTTTCAAACATTAATAACTTGATTAAATCACAGCGAAAACATGTTAAATATTAGGGAATAGAAGCGAAAAATTATATTGAAGCCTTTATATAGAAATGTAGAAAGGGTTTATGTTGATCAAAAGTCGAAATATCGAACCGAGAATTTTTGACAAAAGTCAAAATATTAAAGATGTCAAAGAATGATTTGTAAATATAGATTGACAGCGAAATATGTGAAAGTACCAAAAACTGTTGATATGAAGTACATCAACAGAATGATGACGTAATCATTCCATAAAATTACATAAAATGCCAGATTTGAGTATAAACACATCGTTGGCAAAAATCAAATATGACCAATCTTTCCTTTCATCCTTGTGAATGATATTCTGCATGTTATTCGCTGAAATCTTATTTTTCACTCAAATCTCGCTTTTGAGAGAATATTTTAGGTCAATTAAATTTGTCTACGCAAAGTCGGCGAAACTCGTTTTTTAACTCACTGGATTAACTTTTTGCGAAGTTATTGAACTCCAATGTACAAATCCTGTTGTGCATGATATATTAAAGAATTAGCTAACAAAGTCTATATTTCATTAAAATATTAGATATATCTTGCATCAAAAACATTGATTTGCCATGATTTGCTTTATTCATTATAATATATTCCCATTGTATAGCATTTTTATAATGTAAAATATGTTGATGTCGATGATAAATAGGTAAATCTAATCACAAATATGCTTGTTTTAGCTTTTTTGGAAAAAAGTATTCCAAGTGTTCACACATAAGCTATGTGTGTTATTCTTCTCAATTTAATAAACTTGTCAAATTTAGCCGCGCAAAAAAAGAATCATCATTATTTTTGGGATAATAACACACAGAGCTTATGTGTGAACACTTGGAATACTTTTTTCCAAAAAAGCTAAAACAAGCATATTTGTGATTAGATTTACCTATTTATCATCGACAACAACATATTTTACATTATAAAAATGCTATACAATGGGAATATATTATAATGAATAAAGCAAATCATGGCAAATCAATGTTTTTGATGCAAGATATATCTAATATTTTAATGAAATATAGACTTTGTTAGCTAATTCTTTAATATATCATGCACAACAGGATTTGTACATTGGAGTTCAATAACTTCGCAAAAAGTTAATCCAGTGAGTTAAAAAACGAGTTTCGCCGACTTTGCGTATCAATTTTAGACAAGCAGAATATTTTATTGCATAAAACACATTATTTCCATTTTTGGACTCTGTATAACTCACTGCTTATCATGATTTTCATATTGAACCACTTCAAATTTCATCACCATTCATTCTATTGTATATTTCATAAACATCTTTAAATATGAAATATATTCATCAAGTATATACTGAATCTAAAGCGCTAGAACTTCTTTGGCATTTTATTTTTTAGGGTTTGATTAAATCTCATTTATTTTATACATGACGAACTCGATTTGATATATACTCCATGAATCTATATCATATGCAAAAAGGAAAATGGTTCAATGCTAAATCAATTTTATGACGAAATAAATATTGTTTATTTTCATGAACCATCACTATGATTCCACTAAATATGATGAAATTAATTTAGTTACAGCCTAAAAATCTCTATTAACATATTAATATTGAGACTCAAAAACAAGTCGTATAGCAATGAATAAACATGATAATATTGTTCAACTCAATGAGTATAGTTAATGTGTAATAATCAACGTCCATAAAATCTATTTTATGGGGATGAGCCAAGAAATAAATGTATCTAAACCTAAAAACATGCTATTTCACCCGGGGAATGATTATTTAGACAATAGATGATGTGCTGAGGTATCAAATATATTTTTATCTCTAACTCGCTCAGTTATAGATTATGCTTGAGGAATATTGTGAAGACATGAGAGAAAAAAATATGCCGTGCATCATTAGAAAAATGATAATCGAGAGTTTTCATGAATTTGTTTGATAAATAGTATTTTTATGCCTTAAATATAATATAAATAAAATAAAAATTCACTTTTCTTGAAAAAAAAATTCTTCATCAAACGATAAAAATTACAAATTCCATGATAAATAGACTCTCCAGTGAATACAGATATCAAAAATCAACTCAATTTTAAATTTTAGCCTAAATTTTTGTCTTATTCATCGCAAAAGTCGGTGAAAATCATAATTTGAGCTTTATTCTATAAGAAAATATTACATTTGACGTTTTTAGTGAATTGTACACTTTAATTAACCTTATAAACAACTCTCTGTTTTTTTCTTTAGAATATTGATATATAAAGACAGTTTCGTGTATATAGATTAACTCATTGAATTTATTACATATTCCACAGAATTATTTCAATGCTTTACAGAAATATTTCTGAACACAAAAATCAAGCACTATTCTAACCATGATATATGCAGGGTATAATAAAGAGTCATGAAAAGTGATGTGTTTTACATGGCAGTTATCAATATGTTTTGACATGTAAAGTCTGCAATTTTAACAAAGGGTGTTCTATTAAGCTTGAAATGAACTCTAGCAAGCTTAATAGACTCTCTAATAAGATTTGCCGATGCTATAACAAGTTTAATTGAACTTTATAAATACAGATTCTAATTAACTGACCAATTTTACATGTCAAAATGAAATACATTTGCCGTGTAAATATGTCACTTTTCATGACTCTTTATTAAACACAACAATTCTACCCATGATATAAACAAATTTATGATTAAAAATAACAAAAAAGTGATAAAAACCTTTTTCGAATGTTATATTTACGAACTTCGTTTGGGCATCTAAAGTTTCGCTAGATAAACGAGGCCGTCAGGGATGCGGGGTATACATTCGAAGAGTCGGACAAGATGGCTATATTAGTTTGGCACAATTCCCTTAAAGATATCGATTACTTTAAGTCGATGAGGCCTTGTCGGGTAGTTAATAGGCTGCCAAGTTCAAACGTTTTGGGTAGAAAGGTGCCTTTCGCACGAATAATACAGAAAATTGCTGCGCATTTCCCAAAAGAATATTCATTTTTCCCGAAGTCTTTCATACTTCCTTTCAAAAATTCAGACTTCATTTGCGTGTTGAAAAAGAAAAAGCATCGATATATTATCAAGCCCGACAGCGGCTCTTTGGGCCTCGGAATCACGATTGTAAACCCTGATGGGCAATATTCGCCAGATAGGGAGCTGGCTGTCGCGCAAAGATACATTCCTTCGCTATTACTTAATCAGACAAAATTCGATTTTAGAATCTACGTTTTGATCGCATCTGTTTCGCCTCTCGATGTTTACGTTTACAGGAACGGCCTTGGGAGATTTTGCACCGAAAAGTTCGAAGGCAAAAATACTATTTTCTCACAAATTACGAATGTAACGTTAAACAAGCAGAATACAACGATGAACCATATTGCAGATGTCAGCCAACTGATTTCCGACGTCTTTCCGCAGCTGGCTGCAAAGGGAATCGATATTGATGCGCTTTGGAAAAAGATCGACAAGGTTATTG